>JACXGM010013092.1:0-23370 GCA_016801145.1 Umbra pygmaea
GTGATATGGACTAAGAGATACAATGCAAAATGGTGGACAAAATGGCCGACCAAGGGTTTATTGACTCATGTTATTATATTTTCGGAACCGTACATGGTAGAAAGTAATGGTTGGTACCATTGGAAGCCTTTTTTCCTATACTTCCCATATCGGAGTACCCCGTCCCATCGTTGCTTGCAACTATATTTATTATTATTATGATTAGATATTTTTTACTCAGTTGTCACCTCTTACTCCCCTCATACATGAACAGAGCTGCTGAATTTGGACTTAGAGATGGTGAAGTCTATCAAACATATTTGCAGTAATAAATTATTAATGTTTTTGCACAAAAATCTCCTGATCTCTCACAGCCATGATGACTGTTTTTTATTTTAAATGAATGGAGTCCTGTCTTTTTGTAAATGTATTTCACCTTTATTTAACAAGTTAGCCTGTTAAGAACCAATTGTCATTTAGCTACAATGATAACCCATCCAAAGGCCTAATGAAGTCAAAACAGACACCCAGTTACAAATTAAGACATTTAAAACAAACACAGTTAAAACAATGGAAAAAGGAGGTAGACAACTTCCACAAGACAATTCAGTTACAGATTAATTAGGTGCATAGGCAACCAGCATGCAGGTTTATACTAATATAAAGTGGAATTAAACTAATACTGTAAACTATAGTAGTGTACATAGGAGACAAATCAGATGTTAAATTTGTTTATTACCATCAATGACAAACGCCAAATTTATCAAATATAAAAATGGCAATTTAGTGTAATCATACATTTACTGTAGGTCAGTTTGTCACCTTTTAATTACTGAAAAATGCTGTCTTTTCTAGCAATCAGACAATGTTGGGCTTACTGCATTTGATATTATTTTAACTGCACTCTAAAATATTATCCACTCAATTACCTGAGATGACTAGATAAATATAAAACAATATATTAAGCACTCTTCTAGTTACTTCTATTTAATCAAGGGAAAGACTTGTGCTTTTGTTAAAATAAGACAATCCTGTTGGACTTGAAGTATGAATGCTGATTTACAGTTAATCAGACAATGTGAGCTACAAGCGTGACAGGGCAAACCGTAACTCTCATAGAACAGTTTACCAGGATGTATAAGGAGATATTTAGACAACTTAACAAATGACTGATTCGCATTTCACCGGTAAAAACACTCTTAAAAAAGTCACTAATGTAACATGCAGACATCCAAGAAATGTTACTGAACAGAAAAAACTCTGACCATACAAGGTGTAGAAAATCTGTAGAACTTAAATTAGATCCATAACTGTTAGGAGCAGCAATTAATTTAAATGATCTGAATGTCCCCGTTGAGCTCACTTTCTGTTGCGAGAGTATGGTGTTTTAGTTCCCATTGGGGGCAAGTACAAAAAGGTATAACAATGTATTCACATGCTACCTTCAGTCAGCTATGGATAAGAGCACCTGCTAAATAACTTATTTGTAAAACATAAACACCCCATCTAGAATCTTTATTAAAAATTGGGAGATGAGTCTGCTTTCAAACAAGGCTTGTGTGTTGTCCAGGTGTAGCGATAAGCGGAAAGTTCATTGCTGTTAGTAGTAAGTCCAGGTCAGAGGTCAGGAGCATCTTTCCTCAGCAGGAGGGGCTTGGCCAGTTCAAGAATATCTAAGTTCGGGTCCAGAGCCCTTCCCAAGCCCTCCAGCACCATGATGGCAAACACAATTGACGCAAAGTTACTCTCCAGCTTTACCTGTAAGGGATCCGAAAACATACCTTCAACAGCAGTCTAGGAATTGAGCACCCACTTTGAATTGTTTCACTCCAGAACTAGTCTTACCTTGTGAGTAATGAGCAATCCAAACATTCTGGATAGTAACTCCCCCACCTGGAACTTTCCAAGCGAGACAGTTCTGTCGAGGGCGTTGTCCACCAGTTGTGCCACTTCCTTTTTGAACAGAGGCACATCCTGGCAGTCGTTAGCCCTGGCATGGTTCAGGATCAGTTCTGCCACCTGCTCGCCCTGAACACAAACGTGACAGGTGTTAGGAGCTCACTGGAAATCTCACATCGCTATCAGAAATACTGAGACAACTGAAGTGTCGGAACCCGCTCTTAGTTCTAGTTCTGTGTGTCTTGAAGTAAGGTCTCCATTCCTGTCTGGGTGTGTTCGTCCCTCTTACCTGTCGTAGTACCACAGCGGTGAACACGGCTCTGAAGTTAATCAAGTCTCTGTCACTGAGCTGTGACACGATGCCTGAATCCAGCAACACCAGCTGTAGAGTGGCCGGCACCGGCCTCATGCTCACCACCACTGTGTCCCACAGGTCGGTCAGGGTGGCCCTGCCCTGGGGCTCATCCGCACTGCCATGCTGCACCAGGATGTTACCCGGGTGAAGGTCTCCATGCACAAAGTTATCCACAAACACCTAGCACACAAGCAGGGCGATGAGTCAATCTGACCAGGTTGATTCAACCTCACCCAATAGGCAGGGCTCGAAACTGCGACCATTTGAAATGGGATGGGGACCCCAAATTTCAATAGGCCGCGTGTTTTTTCCAGCATCAGGCCAATCTATCTCATTAACATGATGGATTACATAGATTTGGAAATAACTATGTTTGTTCTATATGGATGGCTGCAGGTTAAAACAACTTAGGGGTGTAGACAGTAAACACACAAAAATGCCATTAAAGCACCCGTTTCACTGGTGAAATAGCGTTTACTCACATTCTCATTTAGTTAATTATTGTTGACCCTTTTATTGCGTTCCCAACATTTTTCAATGCTGAAAAAGTTTATATTTTTGATCTATATTACAAACGTGCCAAGCCTAATTTCAAACGTGTGGATTCACAAGTCTCTCCCCTGCGCATGCTTAATATGCATCGTTTCATCAGAACGAGATGTAAAAGATAATGTGCCAGACATTAATAACTTATTTAAACGTCTATATTAGCTACTCTCAATGTCTGTTCTGGAAAAAGAAAGACTCTTGAATAATGAGTGGTAAAAACGTTGAGTAACAGTTGCTGATATTTCAGTCAGGTGTCTAGCCAACTACAGTCGTGGTCAAAAATTTTGAGAATGTCAAAAAGACTAATTTTCACAAAGTCTGCTGCCTCAGTGTTGATGATGGCAATTTGCATATACTTCAGAATGCCATGAAGAGTGATCAGATGAATTGCAAAATCCCTCTTTGCCATGAAAATAAACTTAATCCCCCAAAAAATGTCCACTGCATTTCAGCCGTGCCACAAAAAGACAAGCTGCCATTATGTCAGTGATTGTCTCATTAACACAGGTGAGACTGTTGACAAGGACAAGACTAGAGATCACTCTATCATGCTGATTTAGTTAGAATAAGAGACTGATAGCTTTAAAAGATGGGTGGTGCTTGAAATCATTGTTCTTCCTCTGTCAACCATGGTTACCTGCAAGGAAACGTGCTGTCATCATTGCTTTGCACAAAAAGGGCTTCACAGGCAAGGATATTGCTGCTAGTAAGATTGCACCTAAATCAACCATTTATTGGATCATCAAGAACATCAAGAAGAGATGTTCAATTGTTGTGAAGGTGTCAGGGCTCCCAAGTACGTCAGTAAAGTTGATTAAGTTCAGAGCTTGCTCAGGAATGGCAGCAGGCAGGTCTGAGTTCATCTGCATGCACAGTGAGGGGAAGACTTTGGAGGAAAGCCTGGTGTCAAGAAGGGCAGCAAAGAAGCTACTTCTATCCAGGAAAAACATCAGGAACAGACTGATAATCTGCAAAAGGTACAGGGATTGGACTGCTGAGAAGTGGGGTAGAGTCATTTTCTCTGATGAATCCACTTTCTGATTGTTTGTGCATTCAAAAAACACCTTGTCTAAAAGTCAAGTCAAGGTGAGCGTTACCATCAGTCCTGTGTCATGCCAACAATACAGAGTGGGCTCACTCACAATTTTGCCTAAGAACATAGCCATGAATAAAGAATGGTACCAACACATCATCTGAGAGCAACTTCTCCCAACCATTCAAGAACAGTTTGGTGATGACCAATGCCTTATCCAGCAAGATGGAGCACCTTGCCATAAGCAAAAGTAATAACTAAGTGGCTTGGGAACAAAACATCTACATTTTGGGTCCATGGCCAGGAGTCCTTAATCCTATTGAGAACTTGTGGTGGATCCTCAAGATGCAGATCGACAAACAAAAACCCACAAATTCGGACAATCTCCAAGCATTGGTCAGCAAAAATGGGCTGCCAACAGTCAGGATTTAACCCAGAAGTTAAATGACAGCATGCCAGGGCGGATTGCAGAGGTCTTGAAAAAGAAGGGTCAACACTGCAAATATTGACTGCATCAAACTTACGGTAATGTAATTGTCAATAAAAGCCTTTGACACTTATGGAATGCTTGTAATTATACTTAAGTATACCACAGTAACTACTCACAAAAAGATCGAAGAACACTGATACAGCAAACTTTGTGGAGACCAATAAATGTGTCACTCTCAGAACTTTTGACCAAGGGTGTAGTTAGCTCCACAGTCTGTCAGTAGCTAATTAGCCAGCATAGCTTAATCAGTGCAAGAGCATTGGTTACCTACTGTACTGAAAAGGTAACTTTATAACTAGCAAACTGTAGATACAATATATTAGCTACTATTTAGAGTATGTAATAAGCAAATGAAATAATTGTGGTGAAAGACACACACAATGTAATCCCTCATGCCCATAATGTATCATTTCAAAGGTTGTTTTACAGAGATTAATGACACAAAGAGGAAGAGACAAGAGACCTAGAGAGGAAACAGGTTAGTGCTTTGGTAGTGCAAATAAAATATTTTGTTTTGTAATAAATGCTTTCATATCGTTGTCTAAGCCATTGAAGTAGGTAAATAAAGGTATTTGCAATACATATTTGCAGTGCATCTCATGAGAAACATCCAAATATGACACATTTCAATATGAATATTTTCAAAGGGCTGAGGGCTTATTGAGGATCGGCGATGAGGAGTGATGAGATTAATGTGCACAGCAGAGGTAGGGTGCATTGGATTGTGTGGCCCCCGGGTTGTTGGGAAGGAGCATTCGGGCTGATGGCCTCATTAAGGCGGCGACAACAAATTCCACAACAAGTAGGAAAGAGATGAGTCACGTCAGCCAATCTGTGCTTTCTAGAGCATTTAGCAACTATGGTACTTTTGAAATCTGCCAAAAATACATTTTGCACTTGCTAGAAAGTGTATTTCCTGTTCTGTTGCAGTACATTTGTCTAAATTAATGTATTTAACCAGTGATTCTCAACTCCGGTCCTGGGGACCCACTGCACTGCATGTTTTAGATGTTTCTCTGCTTCACTACTGAGTCTCTTAGGTATTTATGAGCATAGAAGTAGGTGTTGGAGCAGGGAGACATCTAAAACATACAGGACAGTGGGTCCCCAGGACCGGAGTTGAGATCCACTGTATTAAACAAAAAATGCATGGGGTTTAAACGATTGCTTGCCATTAAAAGCATAGTTCTGTATGCAATACAGTTTCATTATGGAAAACAGGTAATTCATCTATCACAGCGCAGCGAATAATTTGTGCGACCAAATCATGTTTTTGCACCAGTAACTAAAAGTTAGCAGTGCAAGTAACACCAGTGGAAAAGGTTAATGTAGAGCCCTGCCCAATAGGCAATGTTTAGAATGACTATCACGAACGAACTGTAGAAGAAGAACTGAAAGTAGTTTACTAGGGTTGTCTCACCATCTTCAGCAGTGTTTCTACTCCCATCCTGGCAATTCTCTGCTTCACCTCTTGAGGGACTTCGGGGCTCAGGTAGTTAGAAATGGGCTCACTCTCCTGACAGCATACAAATCAATTACTCAACCTCTCACTGATGTTATTTTCTTTGTGCTTTGTGATTGCTATCTACTATTGATAAGGCACTGTGATGAACGAGCCATCTCAACTCACCTCAAAGGTTTCCACTAAAATGGACCTGGTTACAAACGGTCGAAGAGGAGTTGGGAACTTGACAAAATCGACATCCTTGAAATTTTCCCGGAACGTTTCGATGTTCTTGGCTTCAAACCGCAGGTCAATCTTGCAACAGAGGAGATGGTTCAATCGATAACAAAATTTGTCAGAATCCTGTTGTAACTGCAGTGTACATATTAATACAGTCACTAAGTTGCCTACCTGTTTGATCATGAGCTTCTCAAACTCGTCCATTATCTCTGGTAGGCTGAGCCATTTGAGTCCAGGTAGGCAGTTAATAAACCAAGCGCCTACCTTCATCAGCAGGATGTCGAGCTCTACCTGTCTCCTGATCCCAGGGTGAAGCACCTGGAAGTATACAGAACACTGTGTTGGGAAGAGATGAAATGTTTTGGAGATTCTTTGTCAGATGCAGATAGTGATAAAACCCTAGTGGAAGGTTTAGAGAGACTTTGGGCCACTCCAAGGTGAGTTGCGAGGGATGTTTGAGTTTGATGTGAAGAAAAACAACTAAAGTTCAAGCCTATAGGTTCACAAGTGCATTACAATACCGACACAATAAAAAAGGGAACGTGTATTTGGGGATCGGTGCATCATAGAATAAAGACCTTTTAGGAAACTGTTGACAAAATCTGACAAGATGCTGCAAGAGAGCTGTGATATTGCTTTGTATGGGTTTTATATTAAACTTTTATTTTCTTAAATTAGAAGTGTAGTTATAGTCTTTTGACATTTAGAAGTATGATTCTAAGTTAAGTAGATGTTTAATAGGAATATTTTTATCTATATTATTTTGATTATTTATTAACATCATCATGTGTGACCAACCTCCCTTTGAGGGCGAAAAAATGATGTAGTTCAATGAGAGATCAGTTTCTATTATGTGGTTATTAAAACAAGTGCTTATGTGTTGGCATTAGACAAATAATTGTGTACCGGCATTCATAAAGAAGGTTTGAGACGAAGACGTCAGAAACATCCTATATTTGCAATCATCATGAGTATGTAATATTGGTGATATAAAACCACTGTTTGTTTGAATCTTAAATACACCTTGAGTTATTATTCCAAACCATTTTCCTGTGTTATCCTACAGTGCATCCGGAATGTATTCGCAGTCCTTCACTTTTCCCACATTTTGTTGTTACACCTTTATTCCAAAATGGATTAAACTCATTATTTCCCTCAAAATTTTATAAACAATACCCCATAATTACAATGTGAAAGAAGTGCGTTTGAAATCTTACAAATTTATTAAAAATTAAAAATTAAAAAAACACATGTACATAAGTATTCACAGCCTTTGCCATGACACAAAATTGAGCTCAGGTGCATCATGTTTCTACTGATCATCCTTGAGATGTTTTTCACAACCTGATTAGAGTCCACCTGTGGTAAATTCAGGTGATTAGACATGATATTGGAAGGCAAACACCTGTTTATATAAGGTCCCACAGTGAACAGTGCTTGTCAGAGTTCAAGGAATTGTCTGTAGACAGGATTGTAAATGAGGCACAGATCTGGGGAAGGGTACAGAGAAATATCTGCAGCAATGAAGGTCCCAATGAGCACAGTGGCCTCCATCATCTGTAAATGGAAAAAGTTTGGAACCACCAGGTATCTTTCTAGGGCTGGCCGCTCTGCCAAACTGAGTGAAGGGCCTTAGTCAGGGAGGTGACCAAGAACCTAATGGTCACTTTGACAGAGCTCTAGCATTTCTCTCTGGAGAGAGGAGAACCTTTTAGAAGAACAACCTTCTCTGCCGTACTCCACCAATCAGGCCTGTATGGTAGTGGCCAGACGGAAGCCACTCCTCAGTAAAGGGCATGGGAGCCCGCCGGGAGTTTGCCAAAAGGCACCTGAATGACTCACAGACCATTAAAAAACAAGATTCTCTGGTCTGATGAAACAAAGATTGATCTCTGTGGCCTGAATGACAAGTGTTATGTCTGGAGGAAACCAGGCACCGCTCATCACCTGGCCAATACCATCCCTACAGTGAAGCAAAATGGTGGCAACATTATGCTTTGGGCATGTTTTTCAGCAGCAGGAACTGGGAGACTGGTCAGGATCGAGGGAAAGATGAATGCAGCAATGTAAAGAGACATCCTTGCTGAAAACCTTCTCCAGAGCACTCTGGACCTCAGACTGGGGCGAAGGTTAATCTTCCAACAGGTCAACGACCCTAAGCACACAGTCAAAATAACAAAGGAGTGGCTACAGGACAACTCTGTGAATGTCCTTGATTGGCCCAGCCAGAGCTCAGACTTGAACCCGATTGAACATCTCTGAAGATGACTGTGCACTGACGCTCCCCATCCAACCTGATGTAGCTTGAGAGGTCCTGCAAAGAAGAATGGAGAAACTGTCCAAAAATAGGTGTGCCAATCTTGTAGCATCATACTCAAAAAGACTTGAGGCTGTAATTGCTGCCAGAGGTGCTTCCACAAAGTATTAAGCAGAGGCTGTGAATACTTATGTACATGTGCTTGTTTCATTTTTAATTTTTAATACATTTTCTAAGATTTCAAAAACACTTCTTTCAGATTGTCATTATGGGGTATTGTTTGTAGAATGGGGGATTGTTTGTAGAATTTTTAGGGAAATAATGAATTTCATCCATTTCGGAATAAGGGTGTAACAAAATGTGGAAAAAGTGAAGCGCTGTGAATACTTTCCAGATACAATGTACGTGCAACAGGATTTCATTAAGGTTCTGTGATTTTCAGGCAAATTGATTGAGTATTTTCACATCTGGATAATAGGCTAAAATGAGTGCCTGGGAAGGGTCTGCAAGGCATAGTGGGCTAAGTCACTGCATTGCAGAATAGTATGTCATGATTGTCATGGGTTTGAGCCTGACTATGGGTTCTCTGACTTTCCCCGGGCCTCCTCCATAAGGCAGAGAAAGTTTGCATAGCACTGCCCGGGATTTGTGTTAGATAAAACAGATTATCTGTCCTGTCAGGTTGCTCTCCAGTGACTCCTTGTGTCCAGATCGGGCACCTGTGGTTTCAATCGCAAAAGTATAGTTGGTGAAAAGAATCCGCGGCAAGGCGACATGTGGTTGGATGAAACATGTGCGTGCCCAACGCTACCCCAAAGATCTGTCCAGGGAGTGTGACAAGGCAGCCTTATAGGGAATTGGGAAGGGGAGAAAAATGGGAAATAGAAGTAAAAAATAGAAATTCTTGGAATGCCAGCCTCCAGGTAAATCCTCAGTGATGAGAACATGGTAACATCCCCTAGCTGATGTTGAATATTGTTATCAAAGTACATCAGCCTTTAACTTCCTCAGACTTAAGATGAAACTACTCAAATGTCCTGAGAGATAAGACAGTACTAATTAATTAACAATCGTAGGGTTGGACAGGGTTGTGGCTTGAACTACAGAACAGAAGTAATGGGCTTTTATTACATGTCCTAACAAAAGTATCTCCTGTGTAGTGTAAGTTCACTTGAGTAGTGGTTCTCAAACCTCTTGGGTCCCTCCAGCCATGCCAGTTATTAGATGTATCCCAGAGCTAGCCCACCCGAGTAAACGTGCCAACTAACAATGAACCCTTACCTGCTTGAATCAGGTGGTCTAGTTCAGGGCTACAACAAAAGTGAGATATCCACCAGGAGAGGTTTAAGAACCAATTCAGGGTTAAACTGATGGTCCTTATCCACTTCTCAAAGTGTTATTGATTCCCACCTTAATAGCCACAGGAACCAGACGCTGTTTCTCTGCACCATCCCAATGAGAAGAGCCTGGATAGCTGTGGTTTTCGAGCTGGCCATCGTCCTCGTTCTCCTTCCCTTTCCACAGTCCCCTCAGGGTGCCCAGGACCCCCTTCAGACCTGGAACCTCCCAGGCCTCCAGCAGATCCTCTTTCTCCATGTCTTCTATGAGGGTTTGAAAGGCTGGATCCTCAATACTGTCCACCCTGACCCAGCCCCCGTACACCTGAGCCACGCACCCAGACCCCACTGGCTCCCTGTCCTCAAACAAAAACAGACCCTTCCAGCCCTCCCCGAACGCCCGGCGAAGACACTGCTTGGTATGTTCCCAGGTGTGAGGCCTCACGCTAACATGCAGCCTGGAGAAACGCTCACAGAAATCTGGGGAGAATATGTCCCTACGCGTGCTGGCCCACTGGCCCAGTTTGATGAAGGTAGGACCAGAGGATTCAGTGACCCACAGCAAGATATCCATCCATCGTGAAGCCCAGCGAGAGGAGATGAATGTCAGGGGATAGAGCAGAATCAGGGGGGCAAACTTCAAGAGTAACATAAGGGCACGCACGCTGAGACGCAGGAAGAACACCAACTTGTGCACCTGGACTTTGGCTACAGACTTCCGTTCTGCAGTCTGGCGTGCCAGGGTGGCCTCATGGCACCTCACCACACCAGACGTGGCATTAGCTGCTCCCCAGCAGAGCAAGGTGACTTTAGGTATCTGGGTTAAAATCTGTCCTCTTTTGACAATACATGTTCTGGAGCTAGGTTTCAGCTGGACTAGTAAATAATTTCCAACTTTGTGGACAGAGTAGCTTAAGTTCGAGAGGAAGCTTCTGGTTCTCAATGCAGCCAATGTAGCCATAATGAAAAATAAGTTTAAAACAGACAGATGTACTTAAACAAACGTATGTAAAATCTAAGATAATACTCTGTCCAACATTGAGTAAGCATTTTATATCTTAATCATGAACTGCTGACCCGATAATAACGTCTGCAGTAGCCTCCCAGTCATTTGCAAGCAAACAGTTAAAAAAATGGTCTCTTAATATTGATGTTTGTATGTTTGCTAGTATATTTAATTAACATAATCACGTTCCTAGACAATTTAGAGCGAATGCGCGTTGTGTGCAGTAGCCTACGGACGAGGTTTCCATGTAAATGACCTTAAAATGTGTAAATGACGAAGGAAACTGGCATCAACTTGCTTCACAACGCTAATACATGTTTCCGAGAATTCAACAGAAATTATTAACCTCAACCAGGGTATGTCTTCTTTGAGAGTATAATTGCAAACCCAATGACAAATGTGCAAAACAAGACAATTTGTCACTTCCGGATGTTACTATGTCACTGCACAGATAATGACTTCTTAAAGCAGTATACACCTAAGAATACCTTTGACCATATTGATCACATTCATAACATAACGAAATTATTATTGGTGAGATGTTTGCTCTCGTCTCAAATCACGGACAATTGATAGGTCAGTAAAGGCTCTGCTATAACGTAAACAGTACACTGCAGGAATGTCCAAAATAGAGAGACACATGACAAGGTGGGTTATCTCACTTCATTTTAGTCCTTGTCATTGGCTGGCTTGCAACAGTTAAAATTAGACAATATCGTTCCTAGTCACGTGCTTGTCTCTGGACATAGGGCCTCTCCACCATAGATAGGATATCTATGCTCTCCACCTCCCAGCTGTATGGAGGCAAGAGGAAGGCGATCTAACTGCACAAAAGGTAGGAGAAAGGCCAAACAGATGTTACTTCTCCACTCTGTCCATCCATTCACTGATGGGGCAAGACAGGCTTTTTAAATCTGTCCTGCGGTTCAAAGTAAGAGGTCAAAGCCTGGCCAGACAGGTCACAGAGAATGTTCCTCTTGTTCCATACACGACAGCAAGTTGTGGTCCAGGACCAGGATAAAGATTTACTTTGTTATGGAAGAACACCACAATCTCACATATGGTACTAGTCAATAGGTAACAAAATTATAGTGTTTGCTTTCACTCACCTGTAAATACCTGTAGATTACCATATTGTTTGTTAAGGCAAGGAATGCCATGATAGAGGGTTTATTGTTGATATACCTGAGTGTTCCTGTTAACACAATCTCGCTCATTCAGGATCTAATGTTTTTACAATATTTTTATTTCACTTTTCCATTCATTTGTCCAGGCAGCATGAATTTCGTATTTTTTATGTATATGTTTTTATTGAACACAGAAACAATACAGGGACAATACATGCAATTTCCAAAGACAAAGATAATTATTTTTGCCCATAATATCCATACATTTTCATATTGTGATATTTGGATTTTGCTTTATAGATATTGTCTGTTTTGTAAGTGTTTGTGAATGACAGCGGGAGAGAGAATTTGCTCTACTATACAACACAATTGTATGCCTTAACAATTTACAAAATACACTGCTCAATAAAATAAAGGGAAGACTTAAACAACACATTGTAACTCCAAGTCAATCACACTTCTGTGAAATCACACTGTCCATTCAGGAAGCAACACTGATTGACAATCAATTTCACATGCCGTTGTGCAAATGGAACAGACAACAGGTGGAAATTATAGGCAATTAGCAAGACACCCCCAATAAAGGAGTGGTTCTTCAGGTGGTGACCACAGACCACTTCTCAGTTCCTATGCTTCCTGGCTGATGTTTTGGTCACTTCTGAATGCTGGCGGTGCTTTGCCGATTTTGCAGGGTTTCCTACTTACAAAGCATGTAAGTAGGTTTTCCTACTTACATGCTTTGTAAGTAGGAAAACATGCTAAATCGGCAGTGTATCAAATACTTGTTCTCCCCACTGTAGCATAGTTATTTTGATTATTTAGAATTTACAAAGGCATAAAGATGAAATAAATGACTTTTCCAGAATGAATACATTTAAAAAAAGGCACACCTAGCATAGTTGTTTATATTGTTTAGAATTTACAAAGGCATAAAGATGCAATTAATGACTTTTGCTGAATAAATACATTTTTAAACCATTTTGGGATGGATGTGTGTGTTGTGTAATATGTTGTTCATATGTGAATGATAAATTGCATCACTATTATAGTGGTTATCGTTGAAATTCTAAGTTTCTAAATGTACATGGTTTTATTACCTCGGGCACACAGTGTATGACATACATTTTTGGAAATAACCTTTACAACCAGTGGCCAAACATATGCAAGATGTACCCACCTTGCATGCTGTTTTAAGGAATTATATGTATAACTTCGTGTCGTTTGAGTGATTCTAAAAACAGTATTGTAATGATCTTAAATAATATTACATTGAGTGATACAAGGTACGTTTGTTTTCACAAGCATTGGAATGACAGCTTGTATGTTTAAATGTTTTATTTTGTTTGTACATGATATGGACCCATGGGTCTGAAATAAATAAATAATACTATTCAAATGCATAGTTGCAATGTCATAAAACAAATATAATATTGATATTTTATCCACATTACTGATACAGATTTTCCATATCTGCTCCTTCCATCACTATTGGAAATCAACCAATGCAGTCTTATGCAATGTAAATGCAGAGCTACGTGGGCTACACAGACACATTACGTTCCACTTATGTTACTGTTAGTTATATCGTGTATTTGGCAGTTTGGACAGTAATAAAAAGTGAAATCAGAGATTTTCAGTGGATGGCAGAAGTCCCCTCAATGAGAGGAAGAGTGCTCATTCAAAACATTTAATTTGCTCTCAGAGGAGGCACTTACGTATTCTGTTACGTTGAGCTTTGTAACTTCCTGCTCCGAGCAGGACACTCCGTTTCCTCGGTAACCAGGGCTCCAATCGCCCAGCCAGCTGCAGATTAGTTCAGCGGTGGGGGGTGGGGGCTGAGCGAAGGATGGGACAGGAGGGAGGAACTACAGGGAGGGAGGGTGTCGTGAGAGGAGGGGTGGGAAAAGTTTGAGAAAAGAGAGAGAGAGGCAGCGTCATTGAAAGAGAAGTTATTCAGAGAGTGAATATGTGTTCGAGAGAGGACATAACTGAACATTTATCTCAGCCTAAAGCCTGGAAGGGCTAGGGCTGTCTTGACTTAACCCGTTGAGACAAGCTTGTGAGCTCGTTTGCTGCTTGGGAATAAGGACAGAGGCTATGCTGAGTGAGAGAACGGTCCAGGCGTAAGAGTGTCAAATAAGAGCAGAGAGTGGAAAAGGCAAGTTTTGCTCTATAGGATTTCATGCAAGTGGATGCTGCCTTAACCAGTGTCAGATTTCACAAAATGAGAAACCACTTTAAAAGCACAACTACAGAGCTTATCCAGCTGAGACAGGTAAGGCTAACATATACTTTAGCGTGATTGTGTTAAGTTTTAGGTTGTGTTTCGTACTTTCTGTGCTTTGCAGTTTAAATGTTTTTTTTTAACTCTGGGATTTGTACTTTCGTGTGTTTTCACGGTAAGTTTTGTTTTGTGTGTATTTTGGACCTGTGGTTGCACATGCGCGTGCGAGTCTACTACATGTGCTTTTGTACTGTTTATGATTAGTGCAGACGTCTGTTAATTTCAGCAGTATGACATAATGGTCTGATGTGGCTCTTTTGTAAAGTGTTTCTCCGGGACGGCTAAAGCGTGTTTTGAATGTTGTTGAAGTTAGCTATCCAATTAATCATTCTGCGTGTTAAACTGTATATTCCGGACTGCTAACAACCACACAGAAGAGGGATTCCAACGCTGTCAGCTCTCATCCACTTATATGAAATGAACAAAGCCAGGATAGATGTTTCAGTACGATCAGAATAATGGAGAGATGTTAATGCTAAAATGTCTGCATACCAGCCCAGCTCTTAAAACGAGGAAGAGTGGAGCAGAGTGCCTATAAGTGGATAAGTGAGGTGTAAGACATTTCATCAGCTCAGGAACAATGGCAGCTCTTCATCCATCCAGAGCAGTGTCTCTGTTGCTGTATTGTTGGGAATCAGAGGCAGAAAATATATCCCAAAAGGACAAGAGTTGAGCCTGGTTGTGCATCTCACTCTCTAGGAAAGGAGTAACTCTGTTCATTAGAGCTGTGAACTTCATGAGATCAAAAATGATTTCCTCCTACAGGTACAGACACAAATCTAAATGCTCATAGAAATACAATTATGAGAGTTTTAAAATGAACATTGATACCAACATTTAGGATTGGACTCGCCACAAACAAGGTAGCGAAATATTCACTGTTGGTGTAATGTTCACTGTTGTGGGTTGGGGTCAAGGAAGGGCCCATTTTGGGTGGAGCTTGGGTGAAAGAGACATAATAGGACACTTGTACAGTTTATAAGGAACATCTCCAAAGGTCTTACAGTAATGAGCTTTAAGAGATCTTGAACTATCGTCTTTAATGCAGTTGACTTCTGGCATCACTAGGTTCTCACTAATTCATAATGCGCAATCAAAGTTTCATTTGCTTTTCTATGTTTTATTATGAACATTAGGACATTAGTGAAACATTCAAAATTGACGTTCCCTCCAATTGTTGTGTAAATAGGACAGCAATATTTTGATATTTAGTCAGATTTTAAGTCTTACCATAGCATGTTACCCTAACAAAACCATAATTTACATTACAATACATCCCTTTGAGAGGAGTTTTTAGTTCTGTGGTGAAGTACTGTGGACCAGAATTGAGTAAGGGTCTGATTTGGTTTGTGACAAACAACTAAGATCCTCTAATTCTCTAGTAAGTCATTATGGCTGTTAGGAGTTAAAATCCCTGGGTTTGTTGTTATCAGACACTTCCCCAATGGCCTGTTTGATTGGATGAGCTGTTTACATTCTCTGGAGTGGTGAGAGAGACTAACATCATGATGACTGTTGTATGATGTAATGCTTCTCCCTTTGCTTTGTACATTTTGCTTTTCTCCAACCACACATTTACAAAGTCATTAACACACACACACACACACACACACAAATTCCAGCATGCTAACTCACACCCGTACACATGCTAGTAAACACATAAATACCACAGTGAGCGAAAAAGCTTTTGCAGTTTTAAATCCCAGTAGTGGCATTTTCTGAGAATGTTTTCTTAATATGGAATTATGTTGCAAATGTTTTTTTTTTGTGGAACTCAAAAGCCAGATGTTAACTTTTTGTCTTTTGTCACAGTTGAATCTCAGATGTTTTGTGAAATTATGAACTAGATCATCTCAGTGATTCAAATGTGTTGAGTCATAAAACTGTGTAGCCAAGAATAAGTCAGAAGTTGTTATCAGTGAGTGTTCACCAGACTTAGTCAATGAAAGAGCAAGCTGTCTCTGCACTTTATGGTTATGAGATGCAATTCCAGTGTGTGTGTGCGTGCACGTGTGTGTGACATCTGTCTCATCTTACCAGAGGTCCTTTATTCTTAGCACAGTGACAGTTCCCTTACAGGAACCAGTGTTTGACAATCACACTGCAGGACATCCCTTGGTTAGTAGATGGCACTGGAGCTGCCACGGATGTTGGTTACCATAGACATTGGTCACCAAGGTGACGTGGTCAGAATGTGTCCTTCTGTGTTAGTGAAGAAATTCCTATATCCAAGACTTCTCGGTACTAGTGTGTATTGTCTGGGAAGTGGATATGCCATTATCAAAGCCAACCAGGCCACTTCTTCTTTACCTCATACACCATACACATGAAATGATAGCACACACCCTACAATACATGCGCTTACAAGCTGTTCCTCAGACAAGCTACAAACAGAACAGTTAGTTATTTTAGGTCTATGTGCAACAGTTGTGGAGAAAGTTGTGCTGAAAAGTCTATGAGATATAGTTTTACACTTTCCACAGCTGATTAAAAAATATACAGTTAGAAATAGTTACAGTACTGTAATGTAGATATTATTTGACTCAAATCTAGTTGTAATAATTCAGTTGTTGTGTTCTGCATTAGTGTGTCAGTAGAAAAGTGTAATGTATGAATTTCCAAGGCACTTTACCCTACATTTCTCCATGTCCCTGTATTTACTATAAGTTGCTCTGGATATGAGCTTGTGCAAAAATACTAAAATGTAAATGTGTAACAAAGTGGATAGTTAACTGCAACAGGCCTGCCTGTGGTTATTGTATTCCAGTCTGATTTGGATAGATTTTTTTTGTTTCATACAATACATAACTTATGTGATTAATGCTTTTAGCTATCAAACCATAGCTAAACTAGTCATATCTCCCTCTGCAGACAAAATTATGGTTGTTTAAGCTGAGTAACAATATACTGTAATTTCCCTGTCATTGAAACGTTTGCCTTTACGTCAGGACCCTTGTTCATTACAGTAGATAAACGATTGCATTTGCAAATGGTACACTAGGCTGGGAGCTAGCTAAAAAAAGTGTTTACTGGCAAATTTTCTAATAGCAACCAGAAAGTTATCAGTGAACTAGGCCTAGCAAATGTGGAAACACATCCATGATGTGAACACAATACTAATTGAAACTCAGCTGAGGGGATAATTGCTCTGTGTGTCTTTAAAAGCGGATGCACATGGGAGGCAGTATCAATTGCATCCCACACAAGGTACTGTGCAAGGCATCATTGTAGAAAGTAGAACACACCCATCACTTCTTCATTTATTTAGGTTCATAGCACGCTATGATGACAAACTGTAATCCTATTGGTTGTGTGTGAATAGGTCAGCGATATCTGGGCCAAAGATACAATTATTTTACTGTATTTTGGAGTAGAGCCCAACCGATAAAGGATTTTTAAGGCTGATATCGATGCAAATATTTATATAATGTGTGTGTATGTGTATGTGTGTGTGTGTGTAACAAAACATAAACAGATTTCGCTAACATTAGTTCTTCGTAGTTATTTATGAGTCTTCACTAAGAGAATTTGATAATGCATTTTAAAAATAAACTTGTTTGTTTTATTGTCACAACAGAACAGAGGAACATCAAAATATATTAAAGTTCTGATAGATAAAAACTTAAGATATGAAACTTAGTCATTTGAACAAAAACACACAAAAAAAAGTTACCAGTACTGAACTGATACAGTTTAGCAGAGGCAGTTTAAAAAAATAACTTAAAAAAACAATATTAATTTATCGGCCATTATAATTGCCGATACCGATAGTTAGGGAAATGCTGAGTATTGGCCAATGATATCGGCCCCCCGATGTATCGGTCGGGAATCTCGGGATCTATTTTGGAGTGGTAGGCCCACCCATCACTTTGCTGGGTGCAGTGGTTTAGGAGAATGCAGCTAAATCACTCGAATGAATGGGTTTCTTGTGCAAAGCCCCTCTTCTGCCTCCCATGTGCATCCGCGTTAAAGGCGCCTGCAAGCTTCCAAGCGAAAGTGGCGCAAATTGTGGCTGGTGTCGCTAGATGATGTTGATGATTTTGTGTGTTATGCGGGGGGGGGGGTTCGCAATATCGCGCACAAGATATGTTTTCTAGCTGGCTTCAATGTTGCCTGGAAGATGCAAACCCCTCAAAATCACCCAAAATCGACCTCATCTAGCGACACCTGCTACAATTTGCACCGCTTTTGCCTGGATGTTTTTATGGAATTCACGCTGTTTGAAATGCAAAAGTCCAACGATCACAAACAATTCCTTTCAGGGCAGGTCCGCCTCAAATGATTTACACATTTAACCAGTAACAAATAAACATCTACACTTCTGAGGGCTCTCTTGCGGTATATTCCAACTACTGCAAATGGAATGCACAATCATGTTTGTAGGTTAGAATGGCTTTTTGATGGCACTATTATCCATTGTTGCTATCATAAACACATTTAAATGCAAAGACGCTTTTTGAGAGGGAATTCATACAATAAAGATACTATATAGTATACATTAGCAATTTTGATCATGCAGAAACAATGTTAATTTGATGACGTTTTTTTATTTAAATTAAATTACTGTAAGTAATCTTGGTTTACACCATGCTGCCTTGTTGTACTGAGGTTTAATCTCTCCCTTGGCTAATTCTCAGTTCCCTGTCTTTGGGTATGAGGTCAAAAGCACATACTTTGCTGCACTGTGGAGTTTTGTCTTCAGAAGCCTGTTTTCCCAAGGTCCTCTAGCAGCAGTGAGAGAATTATAAGACTCTGTTTGGCGTGGAGAACAAGGATGGGACAGGGAGATCTGCTGGGATCTCTCAGGCTGAACCCTATAAATGTGGGCGAAAACAGGAAGAGAATAATTTGACAACAAGTTCAACAGGGAGGGATGATGTCTTGGTGGACTGCTAATATACCACAACGGAGTGCTGTATCCAGGCGGTGTCAGGCCAGTGAGGATGGAAGTGGTGCATTTATATTTATACTTTATTTATACTAGTGCATTTATACTAGGCAAGTATATAAAGAACAATCGATTGAAAGGGTACGCCAACACATTTTAATACAGAAAATCAGTTTGTATCCTACTCAGAACATTTTCAGAAGGAACACAACTATTTATTAATCATATCTGATTGATATCTGGACATACCGTTCAAATACCTCAAAATATTCCAAGCACACTTACTTACCAAAAAGCTAAATTACTATCCTCAAAATGCCTTGTTTTCCCCTCACAATGTGACGTGTCCATTTCTGGACGTGTTCAAGTCTTGTCTTGTCTGCAACTCCTCAGCAGGTGTGGTCGAAGATCACATGCTTCCTCCACGCACGAGTCACCAATCCGATTCTTGTCACACCATTTGTTCAACACAGAAACCTTAAGTAGTTACATGTGTGGGAGGTTACACAGCCGTCAAATGTACAACCGCAATTGAAACTACAGGCGCCTGATAAAGTCCACCCTACGCAGCCCTTTGTCAATTTGCACTTCCCATGCTAGATCCCTGGGCATCATCAGAATTCCACTACTAGGATCAAAACCCTGGCCAACTTACCACCACATTCAAAAATCCCTTGTAGTCTGTATCACTACCAATGTAAAGATGTCATCTGGGACAATAAACAAAATCATTTTTAACCTTCCATTTTAGGCCCAGTTCCATGAAGAGTATGTTTGTATATGTTTGGTTACTTCTTTATATGTGGCCAGATGCACGGCCGTGCCTGTCTTTGGTTGTCCCTTTGTCAAGTTTGTGATCTTACTCATCTTTAGCTAGCCAGCCCTCTTCACTGGCCACTTCAGGCCCCCAGTAATGGAATGTTGGAAGGAGCCTCCACCACTCTGACCTACCAGGTGGTTGTATGCAATGTTTTCCTCCCATTCCACCTTCCTCCCAGTCAACACACAACCTCCACCAATACTTCTCATTCAAACTACACTCACCTCAAATATGAGCTCCACTGATCACCCTGGGTCATGAATATATTACACATACACCCAAACCCCTAGACCCAAGCCCCACAACCACGCAGAATCCCACTCCATGTGCAAATGTAGCACCCCCACCCCATACACATGTAAATATTTGTCAAGAAATCGTAGACACACTCACCCACACCTGTAGTTCAGATCATACCAAGATGTTGTTCCATCGCTAACTTAAACATTATTTTAAACACCACTCCCTCCAAGCCCAAACACCCAGTCTGGCTATATCCACACCAAGGTCAATTAAATCGCTGGCAGATCTAGCTGGGTTTGCCCAATTTAACCAAGACCGGGAAAACAACCCCAATTCCCCAACACAATTCAAATGTTTTTTCTGTCTAATCTCAAACCGAGCTGACAAAACTAGATTAATCCCCAAGTTGAGAGACCAACAAGGAACTCCCTGGGCAGAACCCGTTCTCTACATGACACAACAATGTTCTACATGACCCGTTTTCTACATGACACTACAATGTTCTACATGACCCGTTTTCGACATGACACTTCACTGTTCTACACGACCCGTTCTCCTCATGACACTACACTGTTCTACACGACCCGTTCTCCTCATGAAACTATGCTGTTCTACAGACCCTGTTTGTCCTGCTGACGTTTACAACACAGTTTTAGCCAAACATCTAAACTGTCACTAAAACACATTTTCTATAGAATGCAGTGCTTATAAAGGAGAATACCAGATAATATGTGAATATGACTGCATTGCAATGGTTCCATGTAGACTGTTGAATGTGGGCCTATTCAGGGTGCTGTCAGATAAAATGGATCTATAGTGTAAGGAGAAGGGGTTTATGTCAGATTCTGCAAGTTGCAAAATACAGTGGGCTCCAAAATGACTGGCAATGCATAAAGAACACTGTAAAAAATATAAACAATATAATCAGAAAGAAAAACTCAAAATACCAATGTTAGTCATTCTGTATTACTGTGTCAATGGAACCAACCAAAATCACTTATTCATTAAATAAAAATCTATGTCATGTACGAAAGCAAACGAACTGGCAGTTCAAAGACGAAGATCCAAAAACGATTGAATATACCACTGACCACTGTCAGGGAAATTATTAAAAATATGAAAAGATATGGAACAGTTGAAAACCTCATGGGTAGAGGATGCAAATGCATTTTGCCCCTCAGGATAGGGAGGAGAGTAGTGAGAAGCAAAGAAATCCCCAAGTATCACTATGAAACTATTTCAGGCCTTGGTGGCATCTTGGGGTCACCAGGTTTCAAAAAGCACCATCAGACACCACCTCCACAGCTTTTTTGGAAGGTTTGCCGAAGGAAGCCATTTTAACCGCAAGGGCCAATAGCCATCTCAGTCACTGGACCTCAATACAATCAAAAACCTGTGGGCTGAGTTTGAGGGCAGTTGATGAGCGCAAACCCAAGAATGTGATGGATCTTGAAAGGGTCTGCATAGAAGACTTGTCCAAAATCCCTTAGAATGTGTTCCTTAACCTTGTCAAACATTACAGGAAAATACTTCATGCTTTTATCCTTGCCAGAGGTGGTTGCACTGAATAAGGAGTACCAATAATTATGGATCCTTTATTGGTGAAATGTATTTTGTGTTAAATAAATGTTTGAGTATGGTTAGTTCCATTGCAACATTAATAGAGTGTTTCTCAACAAGTTGGTATTTCGAGTTTATAATAATATTGTTTATGTTTTTAAAGCATTGTTTGTGCATTGTCAGTCAAGTGTGCCAGTCATTTTTGAGCCCACTGTAAAACATCATAAAACTCCAGGTACAGTAACCGGTTTCTAAATAGATCAGTGCAGGTGAATAAAAAGTTTTCCATGAGCTTTTCTTATCCTAGTGAATAGCATGTTTCTTTTGTGGAGCTCACTGGTTTGGGTGTCCCTTCAGACGCCTTATCTGAAAAATAATAAACTCTTATTATGACTAAGTCACGGAAGAAACAGCAAGCTACATCTTTGGCTTACATTGTCTTATCCAAACCTGAAGTTCTTCTGAGAAAGCCACAACATTTGTCTGTGATTTAGCATTAGCATATACAATCCTTCTGAATACTATCAGCTGAACTGTCATTGCAGATCCAAACCATCTGTATTGTGTGTGTGCACGTGTGTGTGTGCATGTGTGTGTGCACGTGTGCGTGCACGTGCGCATGCATGTGTGCGTGTGTGTGTGTGCACGTGTGCACGTTTGTGTAGTTCATTAATGCTGTTACCTGGGGCCACATAGTGTATACCTCAATTTATGAAACGTTGAATTACTTTCACAAAGCTGCTTTTACTTGGCACACCTTCTGATTAATGGCCAGACCCAATCTGTCACAAGATGATTTATTACAGCCATATGTGTTGCACTTTCCCTTACAATGCAGCTCCATCCTGGATTCGCTAAGAAGAATTGGGTTGCACAAGACTTTCTGATTGATGTTGTGCATCTTGAGGAGACCCCTTTCAGGGGGTCTGATGCAGTCAACACAAGGAGGCTTCAATCAGCAAGGGAGCTTCAGACAATCTTAATGGTATTCAGAAGGCTTGGATGAGCTGATGCTCAGTTAGACTAAATTAGCATCTACTAAATGACTCCAATGTAAATGTAAACACTGACAGCACTGCTCTTATTAGCTAATGTATGTCAATGTTTCAGCTAGAGTTCTGTCTTTTGGGAACCTGGGCTGAATCCCGGAAGTTGTTGCTAGCTAGCCACTGCGTTGCAGTATATGGGACTAGCTGGCATTGGCTATAGTCTGTAGAGCCAGCAAGGTAATTGGTAGCAGATTGGGGTGAGGAAGAGCATCTCTCAATGCAATGAGTAGGGGGACATGTAGCTATGGAGGAGGAGAATGAGCTGTTGAAATGTGATCCAGTGATCCATATGGGGTGAACATGGATATTTCTTTTCTTTTACGACCAGGTTGCGTACCAGTCAAACAATAGCATTAAAATAAAATTTTACCCACTTGAACATTTTATTTTGTATGAGATATGATTTATACTGCTTATCGGACTGCAGTGTCAGCAAATTCCCTTTAAATACATGGGTAGACCTCACTCAAATGGCACAATGTGACAACATTGATGAATACACTGACTCTGTCTCAGCATTCATCACCAAGTGCATAGATGATGTCGTTCCACGGGTCAATGTCAAGACCTTCCCCAACCAAAAGCCCTGGGTTAACGGTAATGTCCGTGCAAAGCTTGTAGCACGGTCCTCTGCCTATAACTCTGAGGACCCGGAGGCTCTGAGGAGGGCCAGATATGACCTACGGAAAGCCATCAGAGATGCTAAAAGAGACTACAGGGACAAATTGGAGTCCAATTACAACAGCTCCGACCCCAGACGCATGTGGAGTGGACTACGGCAGATAACGGAGTACAAAGGCAGGAAGAGCT
>JACXGM010013095.1:0-23379 GCA_016801145.1 Umbra pygmaea
AAAGAACTAAAGCCATCGCACACCTGCAGACAATAGGTGCGTAGGAAAAGACCACCAAGGGAATAGGTTGGCAATCTGCAATCGAGAAACTCCCGCACACTATCAGAGCTTGCATTTAAAAAAATATATATTAGCAACATTTCGGTCTCGCGACCTTTAATCAGGCATATACAAATCTCTAATCTCATCACATTTAAAAAATGTGGAGATAATAATAATTAAAATACAGTGTCCTGAAAAAGGAATGTTACTTTTTTTGCTGAGTTCATTTGTTTCATAATAACTGCCAATTAACTGCAGATAAATTAGGGTGTTTGACTGCTTAGTGCGTTCCATGGTGCTGGTAGACTTACACTGGTTACTTTCTGACCGGCATCTCTGGTTCTCAATGTAATGCAGTTTTTCCGGTAAAAGCTTCAACTGTGCCCTTAGATTATGTTCTGCTCAGCTGATACAATGCTTAGTAATGTAAACACACAGCCTTAGCAACACAATTAGTAATGTAAACACACAGCCTTAGCAACACAATTAGTAATGTAAACACACAGCCTTAGCAACACAATTAGAAATGTAAACACACAGCCATACCAACACAATTAGTAATGTAAACACACAGCCTTACCAACACAATTAGTAATATTAACACACAGCCTTACCAACACAATTAGTAATGTAAACACACAGCCTTAGCAACACAATTAGTAATGTAAACACACAGCCTTAGCAACACAATTAGTAATGTAAACACACAGCCTTAGCAACACAATTAGTAATGTAAACACACAGCCTTAGCAACACACTTAGTAATATTAACACACAGCCTTACCAACACAATTAGTAATGTTAACACACAGCCTTACCAACACAATTAGTAATGTTAACATACAGCCTTACCAACACAATTAGTAATGATAACACACAGCCTTACCAACACAATTAGTATGAATTAAATTCATTATTTCCCTCAAAATGCTACAAACAATAGCCCATAATAATAATAATGTGAAAGAAGTTTGTTTGAAATGTTAGCAAATTTATTAAAAATAAAAAACAATTCATTTCCTTCCTCATCACACAAATACACATCACCTGATATGCTTAATTCCAATAAGCATTCCAGTTTATACAGCTTGGTGTTGAAACATATGCATAATATTGATGTTATGGTCAAAATACTGACCTGCCTAATAATTGTGCGCACAGTGTATGTGCAGCTACCATTTAGCACTGAACATAGTCTAACCACTAAGCAGAGATCTGTTGACGTAAAGACTGCTATGAATGCAACACTCCAAAAATACATTCTCATAACCAGTTAAATAAGAACCATTTCTGACCAGCATTTCTGAACGGTATACAGCAGACAATGTTAGTACCCTGGCACAAAAGGAGGGTGTAGGTACTCTGGTGGAATCCCATCATCTGGAGGACTAATGGGTTAAGAGGTACACCTGTAGTCTGCTTCTCCTGAAAGTGTCTGGTAATCGCTCTCAGCAGATGTCACACCCTCTCTTTCACTGTGCTCCAGGAACATGTGTTTCCCCTGGTCTTGGCCCTGCGCTGTTTTACTGATCTCTGCATACATGTGTTTTCCCTGGTCTTTTTCCTGCGCTTTGTTACCGATCTCTGCATACATGTGTTTCCCCTGGTCTGGTCTCTGCGCTGTGTTATTGATCTCTGCATACATGTGTTTCCCCTGGTCTGGTCTCTGCACTGTGTTACTAATCTCTGCATACGTGTGCTCCTCTGACACACTCCTTTTTTTGAGGAACTTGTTCTTGAAGTGAGTCAAATTGCTGACCACTGACTTGACCGCCTGACTCTTTTGCTGGGTAGGGTTCAGTTCCTGCTGGGATTCGATTGGTCGGGTCTGTGCTGTGTTTGTACACACTGCCCTCGATTCTGCAGAACCTTCCGGGGCAGCGCTGCTTTTGATCTTCCGAGGTGGTTTAGCGGGGGTTTTGGTAGGTAATGCAGCAGGCTGGTCTGGCTGTCCTTTGCTGTCTGCTTGTAACATTCTGGGAACTGGCAGTGGTTTAGCAGTATAATCTACCTGAAATGTAACAAATATATTCAAGAGGAAATATGGTGGCTGACAATTTTATCATCAAGCAAATACTTTGACCTAACAATAGGGATTAATTAATTAATAGGGATTAATTAATCCCTATTGTTAATAATCCCTATTGTTAGGTCTAAATGTAACAAATAGGTCTAAATGTAACAAATAGATTCAAGAGGAAATCTGGTGGCTGACAATTTTATCATCAAGCAAATACTTTAACCTAACAATAGGTCAATATTGTTAGGTCAAAGTATTTGCTTGATGATAAAATTGTCAGCCACCATAACCTGATTTCATGGGTTAGCATAAGTATGAATGTATACAACATTGGGACTAGTGTTTTCATTCAATCATTTCACAGGAGTAAACCTTAGCCAAAAAGTGGAATGTGAGCCGGCCAGTGGGCCACTTTTGGTAAGCAGAACTGGCGCTGCGGGATGAACCCGCCTTTGCAGCTTCATACCCTCCAGCCTGATAAGACGGGTCTATGGACAGCGCCTACGAAGGCTGCAGTTCTGGATGCGGGCTGTCTGTCTGGCTGGTTCCCTCATTTTCCCTTTTCCCGCCCCCACCACCCCTGTTGCGAGTCTTGTTCAGAGTTTACTGACTGTGCTAATGTTGCTGAGGTGTTTTTTTTCATGTTACCCCCGAAGGGCCATAATATGGGGCTGCCTTTCTTTTTTCCCCTCATCTTTCCTCATGTAATGCTGTATTGTTTTTCTAATCCCTGTCTTCCTGTCCTGTCTACCAGATGTAATGTTTTGTTGTATGGACAGGTTGATGGCTAATTTCACTGGTTACTTGTGACTATGTGACAATAAAGTTTGATTGATTTGATTGATCTAACCGTAGTTCCCTTTTATCTCAGTGGATTAAAGGAACACTCCAGATGCCTAAACAGCTGAAAATCCTTGTGCTGGTCATGTTTCGGACATAACCACAGGGTGAGCATCCGGTTTGGCAAATAGATGCAAGTGAAGAAGTGCCTTAAACCTGCATTCTATCTGAATTCCAGCTGAGGGTGATACGTCTGGTTGCAAAAGAGCTCGGTTTCTGTAATAGTCTATGAGAATGAGAGACACTTCTCACTTGATTTATTACCTCAGTAAACATTTTTATAATGAGTATATGGTCTCAATCGCTAGATTTAAGCGTTCTGCAATATATAATTATGTAATTTTTTTAAATTATGGTCTTGTTGATTTTAAAATCGGTGATAAAGCAAAGAGGCGTTTAGGGCGTGGCTATGGCGTTCGGTTGTACGACAAGACACTCAAAGGAGTTGGCAGTTCAGTTTCCGGTAACGTTACATTTTGTTTTAATACTGTTTTTTTAATATCAGATAACTAGCTAGATTACTCCTCCCTCTAGTTTAAAATCGTCACATCCGCAACTAAGATGTCTGGGCCTGTAACGGCAAATTCAATGACCCAAATCAGATTTTCACAAACCAATGGGTGACGTCACACATGGTAACATCCAGTGATATATACAATCTATGGACATGACAGTCACAAGAAATTTGGTAATACCAAACAGCCAACATAAATTTTCCAAAAATGTTCGGTCATGTCACTGCAACATTATTGAAAATACTAAATGTTTTGAAGCATTTTGATTTTCGAATTGAGTTGATAGGAGAATAAAACAGGACAATAAATATTAGAAAGTTAACCAAACGAATTCCCTGAATGTAGATGTAATTAAAAAAATGTGGCTGATTTGGAAATTACTGAACGCGCTGTGGTATAAAAATGAGACCTTATGTACAATGGTTTATGGAAATAGTACAGATATTGATTGCACATAAAGCACCGTTATTTATATAATATGTAATGTATCAATAAGTTGGACTGTAAGCATAAACGGTATGAATTGGATATGAACTGGATCAAGCATATAAAACTAAAGAAAATATAATACAGTCACTTGATCTATACTAATAACTTGCATTTATATTCCATTTAAATAAAAGTTATTAGTATAGATCAAGTGACTGTATGATAGTACTGGTGCCAAGACCGGATTATCCATAGATGGGATAGGGGGGCATCAAGGGATTAAGATAATGACTAGACTTAAAAATATTTTTCATGTTTTGTATATATATTATTTTGCTGGAAGAGATGCAGAAACAAAATGAACAGTTAATGATCAAATATATAGAGAGAGAATATTAAATATATGCATAAAGAATTGCGATTGGGTCAGGTCACAGTGCATTTGTCCCTGCCCCCCAGTCAGAGTCGAGCCTGCCAATTTATAATATTAAATTCAAAATGGATAGGCAGCATCAGCTTAGCGGTTGTGCAAAACGTACATTAAATAAGAAAAAAATTACACGACACATAGCCACCCTTCAAATAGTACCTGCGATATCAAGTTTTTTTATTCGAAATGAAGACAGAGACATCAGCATCACCTGCAGAAGGCACTAGCAGGAAAACTGATGCCTCGACTGAAGCAGGAGCTCATGTGATGACTACTTAAAAAATATATGTTTTCTGATTGATTACTTCTAACCTGTTCGCACAAAGGATGAATGCACTCCGCAATGTTCCTGCGTTTTTACAGAACACCACATCGTCAAATTTCTGAATCAGATATTTGCATGTGTCATTTCATTAATAACATTTAAGAAAATTGATCTCAAATAGAGTTACCACGTTTTTTAAATAGTGATTGCAGAGATTTTCTTTGCCCATTTGTGGATTACAACGGAAGCTACTGTACAGACAAGTAATTGCATCGTATTACTTTATCATCCCTTAAATTTAGTAGCATACAACCTGCCTAATAATCTGTTAGAATTAAGATTACTCTATGTAGTGTTTTTGTCTACACAGTATATGGTTCGTTGTTCTGCCTTCTGCCCATGTTGCGAAGTGCTTATCAGCTTTACCTGGCAAGTAAAAAAATAGGCTATGATAAAAATATATAAACATCATTGCAGAAATGTCACAGGATTAGATTTTAAGCAGCAATGATTTTAAGCAGTAACTTGTATCCGTTTATATTGGAAGCTAGAAGCTCTGACCCTCGACAGTATCTAGCCCCCTTTCTCCTCACATCTTCACGTCGCCTCTGGTTGAAAGTGAACTTTAAATTTAGCAAGGCTCTAGTTTGGTATATGTTTGCAATGTTTTTTTAGACATATAGATTTGCATGTAATCCTCATACATGCCATTTATGATGGAAATAAGGATATTTAGTAGGACATATTCATGTTGCACTAGCATTTAGGTGTGGTTGGGGGGCACTTCAAATGTGGTCATCCAGGGGCACTACACTGTGGTCATCCAGGGGCACTACACTGTGGTCATCCAGGGGCACTACACTGTGTTAATGCGGGCCTGTCTGGTGCACTTTTCTTATTTAATATCCAGCACACAGGAGCGCTGAGATTTCTTTGTGACTGTCATGTCGGAAACATAACCAACACAATTTTGAGCTGTTTAGGGATCTGGAGTTATCCTTTGAGTAACACATCTGTAAGCAATTGTGTAGGCAAATATAATGATTAATCAATACAAATAGTTCACAATTCAAACAATTAAATTAACTTTATCCTGTCCCATATTTACCATGCTTGGGCTTTGAGTGCTACATGGGTTCAACATGGTCTCCAGGCAGGGGTAGAGTCTTGGGAGATGGCTGTTTGGAGGTACAGGTGGTTTAGTAGTGTTTGACAGTGGGCTGGCAGGGTCAATAAATGTGTTGGGGAGATGTGGGAGGGCACAGGGAATGTCCTCCATTGGTTTTAGATTAGTATCGCTGTTCGTTTTGGGCAACAGTGAAGTGTTTACAGGTTGTCTTTTTGGGTATAACAGCTCAGCATAATTTGTCTGTTCATTTGATACCTACAACACAAAGTAAATGGAGGGCATGAATGTTTCAGTCAAAAACATGTCACTTCATTAATGTATCCACAACAGTACACAGACATACCCGAACCACTCAGTGGATATGCCACATCCAAACAATTAAACTGTAGCCTATCCTGGTAACTGTCTGTTTAAAAAATATATATATATATTGGTTTGTTTAATGAATAGTTGTTCACCTGCCCACAAGCTCCAGTCAGCTTTTCATTGAAAGGACTGATAGGCACTCTTTGGTGGTACTTCACCAGGTCTTGCAATGACCTGTAACTTGTGTCTTCTCCGACAATTTTGTAGTTATTGTCCTTCAGTACATCGATCATAAAGTGCCTGCAGCGATCAGTGGCACTAGACATAGAGGAAAAATAGAATAAGCAAATGCAGAAGGACTTTGACCTAAATTATTGAGTAGAATGTAGTAGGGACAGAAAGGGTGCGGGAAAATTTTGTTATTTAAACAGAACACAACTAAACAAACAAGCCTCATGATGTCTAACCTAGAATTGTGTAAAAACTATAGAAACGTACCGATAGGACAGCGTGTATCCTATTCTGCTTTCGCTGACACGAATGAGGAAGTTGCCTATGGGCTTGAAAGTAAGCATTTCCTCAGCAGTTCTACAGTGAATATATAATGTTATGTTAGGGCAGACTTTGGAACAACTTTTCTCACATTTACGGCTGTATGCAAACGTTTAGGCACCCCTGACAATTTCCAGAGATTTTATTTATAAATAATTGGGTGTTTGGATCACCAATTTCAGTTTTGATCTATCAAATAACTAAAGGACACATTAATATTTCAGTAGTGAAATTAGGTTTATTGGATGAACAGAAAATGTGCAATATGCATCAAAACGAAATGAGACAGGTGCATACATTTGGGCACCCCAACAGAAATATCACATTAATATTTAGTTGAGCCTCCTTTAGCAGAAATAACAGCCTCTAGAAACTTCCTATAGTCTGTAATAAGTGTCTGGATTCTGGATGAAAGTATTTTTGGACCATTCCTCCTTGCAAAACATCCCCAGTTCAGTTAGGTTTGATGGTTGCCGAGCATGGACAGCCCGCTTCGAATCACCCCACAGATTTTCAGTGATATTCAGGTCTGGGGACTGGGATGGCCATTCCAGAACATTGTACTTGTTCCTCTGCATAAATGCTAGAGTAGATTTTGAGCAGTGTTTTTGGGACGTTGTATTGTTATATCCAGCTTTGGCGCAACTTCAACTCTGTGACTGATTCCTTTACATTATTCTCAAGTATCTGCTGATATTGAGTAGAATCCATGCGACCCTCAACTTTAACAAAATTCCCAGTACCAGCACTGACCACACAGCCCCACAGCATGATGGAACTTCCACAAAATTTTACTATGGGTAACATGCTGTGTTCTTTTGCCACCATGCATAATGCCCCTTGTTATGTGTATACTCACTATCCTTTGCCTCTCCAATATTTTACTTGGTCTGCCACTTCTGGCTTTAACAAGAACTGTGCCTGTCGTATTCCATTTCCTCACTATGTTCCTCACAGTGGAAACTGACAGCATAAATCTCTGCAATAGTTTTTTGTAACCTTCCCCTAAACCATAATGTTGAACAATCTTTGTTTTCAGGTCATTTGAGAGTTGTTTTCAGGCCACCATGTTGCCACTCATCAGAAGAGAGTCAAAGAGAACAACAACTTGCAACTGGACACCTTAAATACATTTTCTAATGATTGGATGCACATGTCTATGAAGTTCAAGGCTTAATGAGCTCACTAAACTAATTGTGTGTTCCAATTAATCAGTGGTAGGTAGTTACAGGTATTCAAATCAACAAAATGACAAGGGTGCTCAAATTTATTCACCTGTCTGTCTAATTTTGTTTTGATGCATATTGCACATTTTCTGATAATCAAATTAACCTAATTTCACTACCAAAATATTATTGTGTGCTTCAGTTATATGAAATTGCTGATCCAAACACCCAATTATTTATAAATGAAAATCATGGAAATTGTCAGGGGTACCTAAACTTTTGCATAGGACTGTATTCAATACTGAAAAGATAAAGGTTTACAAAATCTCAGTCATCATCTGCATGCAAGGTGCAGTCAAAACATAACTTTGACTTGAAACGCCACCTCAGATTTTCCCTATTTTTGATTTTGGTCAAATCGCCTTTTGAATGGGAGTAATACGGGCACTAATATGATAGCATCAAAATCGCTATTTTTAAAACACTAAGAAGGCTCAACACAACATGAAACTTTGCACGATCACCAGGGGCTGTACACATGAACTCGAGCATTGAGAACGTCGTTTGCGTACACAGAGTTTTCTAAAAAGAAAGGTTTTGTACAACTCACCTTAGCAGTGTGTTTGCCTTTCACTGGCAAAATGGCAGCCAGCAGAAACACAAACTCCTAAGGTGAGTGGTTTAAAACCTTTTTTTAATTAGCTCTGTGTACACAAAAATGTTCTCAATGCTCAAGTTCATGTGTACAGCCCCTAGTGACACTTTGAGCAAAGTTTCATGTTGTGTCGAGCCTTCTTAGTGTTTTAAAAATAGCGATTTTGATGCTAGCATATTAGTGCCCCTAGCACTCCCGTTCAAAAGGTGATTTGAGGGAAACCAAAAATAGGGAAAATCTTAAGTGGGCGTTTCCATGCTAATTATGATTTTAGCGTTTTTAGTTAGTTCACACAGGAATGCTTTAATGAATTTAAATGATTTCTTAGATGCAATGAAATAATAAAGAGAAAAATAAAATGAGAATTAATTGATCATTTCTGTGGCAGTGTCTTTTACTTAAGGTGCAAATTTATTGAAGTAATCTATACGTAATCCTAAAGTAATCAGATTACATTACATGTTTTGGGTAATCCAATTGATTACGTTACTGATTACAAAAATGTCCATGTAATTTGTAGTCAGTAATGGATTACATTTCAAAGTAATCTGACCCAACCCAGCAAACAATGTTCTCAATGCTTGAGTTCATGTGTACAGCCCCTGGTGTTACTTGGAGCAAAGTTCCATGTTGTGTCGAGCCTTCTTAGTGTTTTAAAAATAGCGATTTTGACGCTATATTAGTGGCCGATCACTCCCGTTCAAAAGGCGATTTGACTGAAACCAAAAATAGGGAAAATCTTAAGTGGGCGTTTCCGTGCTAATTATGATTTTAAATGAAAGTTTGACTAGGGAACATTGAAAAAAGACCTTAGGTTGCATTTTGGCGAGAGTTACGCCTTAACTGCCTAACTCAAGGGCAGAACAACAATTTTCCCCATAACTGCTCTTCGATTCAACCTAACAACCTTTTGTTTTTTGTCCCAATTCCTTTCTGCTAAGCTACCTGCAATAGCAACAGGTGCACAGCACTACAAAGGCCACACATTGGTCTCATCTTACAAGGTTAAGAACCTAAGCATGGCCAACCATAATAGTTCATATTTCTTATTATGGATAAGTAAATCCTACTGGAACAACAATTTGTGAACATACTTCCTGGAAATAACACCATGGAACCATTCTGGAACTATTCCATTCCTGAATACACAGTCCCGTTGGAACTCTGTAAACCAGGAATAGGGATTGTATGCTCCCTGAGCCTGTGTTTTGTTCATGCCCCGACCGTGTCCTGGTAACACAGAGAATATTTGAAAGTATGGTGAATTAAAAAACTTAATATCACATCATCGACTGTTAGAAGACGTAGACAGTAGAATTGTAAAAATGCACATTTCAGCCACCAACGCATTTATCTTTTCCTACTATAACTTAATGTACTTACATCCTAGGAAAGATTTACTTGAAAAGATTGTGATTTGTAGTGTTCTCACTTTTTGTATGTGCCTTTGGATGAGCCTATGCTGAATTAATACAATGTAAATATTAAATCCACTTGGTTATTGTTTTTAAATTATGTGTTTGTTTTTTAACCTGTATTGTTCCTCAAAACATCTCAGTTATTGAAATCAAAAAGGAAGACCACATATCTGTCTGAAACATTTCAATTCACATTCAGCAATAATTCATGAAACATCAGGTAGGCTACATTTTTCTGACAATTCTCTGTAAACAATAGAGATGTTTGTTTGGGGAATCCAGTAGATCAGCACTTCCTCAAATACTCAAAACCAGCCCATCTGAAAACAACCATGCCACATTCAAAGTCACTACCTTTATTCCCCATTCTGAAGTGTGGCTTGGACTTCAGCAGATCATCTTGACCATGTCTACATGACAAAGCATTGACTCGCTGCCACATGATTGTCTGATTGGACATGTGTCAACGAATGTTGAACAGGTGTACCTAATGAAGTGGCCAGTGAGTGTAGATTGCTTGTCACAGAATTAAAGGCATAATTGTGTCTACATGTATTTCATTGAAACCACAGGATCATGGATCCTATTCAGAATTACTCCTTGGTCAAAACCGAACTTCAGATATTCAGGATATTACCTTCATAAACTAATATTTTATTTCCCATTGGTTTGTATACATAACTAACATTTACCTCTGAAGGCTAGCTGATGAGGTAATCAACTTAATAAAGAAATGTACCTTGCGATCAGCAAACACGGCTCGTCTCTGCTCTGTCTTTCCTCAAAAGTGATTTCCTTCTCCAGAGGTCTCCCCTAACAGTTTACCCTTGTTCATACACCTTTACTGGGCAGCGGAACAGACATGTAGCCAGGTACTAGCTCCAGGAGAAGGGGCGGAGTAAAACCTACCCCACAGTCATGAAACCATAGTCAAATTTAAAACACTCAGTAAAGCGTTCTACCGCTTGCTTCTATACAGCAATGGAACTTGAATTTCATATGGGATTATCCCAATAATCATCCATAAATTTCATAAAATATTTCTCATTGGAAAAATGGTTCTTTTCAGGTTTTTATAAATGAACAGAAAGTAAAAATAACACTTTACAGTATTGGCTATGTCTGGATCTTGAAAGTCACTCAAAAAGATTGTCATGTCAACATTTGTTTTAATTCAAACTGCAGAAAGTTTTAAAATACTAATTTTAATAAATCATCAAAAGTACACATCTACAAAGGTGTAGATCAATTCAATAAGATTTATGAAAGTACAGTACAATCATTGTAGATATTTGTTATTTACAATTGTTTTCAATATGCAATTATATCCCCCATTTAACTCTTAACAATGAAATCCAAATAATTATCTTGAACATTGAATGCTAATGTAATAAAGAAATGTAATTTATGTAAGTTACAAATAGTTCCTCCAAAAGAAATATAAAACTGAATTACCTTAACAGGAAACCTGAATGTGTGCCACACAATTTTACCAAACAGAGGACATAGACAAGCAGGAAATTAAACATCCAAATAGAATTCACATTTATAGAGAATAATTGTGAATTCTGGTGATTCATTTTGCTATATAATTAAACATGGGCTCAATTTCCTATAAATGTGTGTGTTGACAAACAGCAACTTCCCCATTAAGGCAGATTGGATGATAGGGTAATAAAAAATATATATAAGAACTGAAAGCTATACAAGAATGATCATTTTGCTAATTTCTAAACATCAGAGACATTTAAATGAAATGCCCAAATCTCAAGATGTCCTACACTCATGACACATAGCCCCAAAGACCATGTTATCATATCAGGTAAAAATAAGACACGTGTTGCCATGGACAGAGGCCAGCTCAGAGGGAAAGACTGGAGAGAACAGTGAAGAAAAGCATAATCTATTTAACATGTAGTATTCCTATAGCTGTCTAACATCTCTATTAAAGACAGGTCAGTATGGAAACTAAATTATATCTGTCATGTAAATAGATGTTATTGAAAAGTGCATGATAACAAGCAGGTTTTCTAAAAGGACACTTACATGTTTGGATGTTGTGTTGGTTCACTCTGAAAATACTGACAACATGCCCTGTTATATTTACTTTCATATTTTCTCTATTGCAATGTCACTACATTGCCCCCAAGTGGTTGCACAAAGTACTGATCAGAGTAGCACATTGTCATTTGTCCAGTATGGTGGAGATTTTCAAACCCAAATCTTAAAATAGAGTGTTATCTTAATACTGGCACTCTTACACTTGAGATGAACTGCAACATTTGGACAATGAGACGACACATACCTAACAGGTACTACTGAATAATGCTGCAGGAATGGTTCTCTATGGAAATGGAATGTCACAGCATACTGAGGAATCAACAGAAAGCAAGAAAAAGTAACAAACCTGGACACCAATATTCATGGCATGTTTGAAATAGCCTCAGTACAACAACACAATCAATTCAAGTTGTTAAATTCTTAGAAATACAATATGACTTGGAAGGTGAATGTTAGGCTCAAAAACAAAGTGCACTTCAGAAGCACGTTAGTCACTGTGATCTGCCACAAACACTGACAATGCAGATGCATGAAATACACAAAGGTGACACAAAGCTGCATCTCTATGGTATTACAGTACCCAAACTATAAACAAACCATAAGAAAATTGTGCACAGTTGCTGGAATTTGAAAGGTGTGTGTGTGTAAGACTTTAAAAAAACATTAAAATCCATGACAAAGTGATTATTACCACCCAAATAACTCTTCATTTCAATGGTCTCTGCTTCATACATAATGAATATTTAGGGCAAATGGTTGTTCTTCATTCTTTTAGAAAAAAATACAAACAAAAAATAAAGTGGTATAACATTAAAATCCACATTCTACAGGCAAAAACAAAGAAAATATGCAATAAAATATTCTATTCATTTAACTACAGCAGACTGATGTAATTGCAAAAAAATTCTCAAGAGCCACCGGAAAAAAGTTCTGGAATGTAATATATGAATATGGATGAACACAGAATCTGGCCCCTCCCCCCCAAAAATGGTCACTAGGACAATGTCAGCATGTTGCATCAGGATCCCCTGTTAGATAGGATAACCCTGTAGTCCTACAACAGGGACTGAATAGCACAAGCCTTTGCTAAACCTAAGCAGTGAAGCCAATTTCACTAAAGTGCAAGAGTACACAGTAACAACGTTTTACTACCCAGTACATACACTTGTTCTACACTTTATATATAAACCATGCACATCAAAAGGATCTGAACTGCATTACTGGTAAAGCACAAAATGCTTAATGCTGAAGCCAATCTATGGTGTTACGTTACACTCAGCTGGTAAGAGTGGGGGATGGGAATGCCAGGGTTATAGATTTCATTGTAACAGGGGGGCAGTACAAACATTTCTGCACTCTACCGTAAGATGCTCTGGATAAGAGCATACTACTAAACAATTTAAATGTTCACCATTTACATAGTAAAATCGTGACATTAAACATTTATCAAAAAATAAGTTGCTTTCTTGGATATTCTTGGTTGGATGGGATTGTTATATGTAAAATAGAGGATCACTACTTTAAGAAAAGCAAAATAAGCATCATGACATTTGGAATAAACCACCATAGTTGTTAAATGACTCTCTCAGAAGAAGCCATCAGTGATTCATATAAATGAATCGTGGATTAAGAAAAAATGCTTAAGGATTTGGTCAATTCAAGTTTGGTTAAAACCTCTACAGGAAATCTTGGCAGCACAGAGCAACAAATGGTATTTGTAACAATACCTGTTACAGAAAACGGAGACAAAAAGCTGACAAAGAAAACTCTGAGATAGAAGAGCACGATGTTATAGAAGAGAGCCAGGTATGTACATCTTCATTTGACACCCACATTAGAACCCTGATAGATCCACCTGAACGTTGACCATGACGGTTTGTAAACTGGGAGCAGACGGCGAAGCTAAAAAAGCTTGACGATCAAAGTGTGGGGAAGGTGGAATGAGACTGGGATGGGGCCGGAAGAAAAGAACGGAGCAGGGCCAGGACAGTTCTGTCCAGCTGGGGACAGTCAATGTCCTCACAGGAGGGTGCAGCGGAAGAAACTACTCTTTTTGGGCTGGTCTGTGATCTTCACGCCCTGACTGCTGCCCTGTGGATTGTTGCCCTCCTGGAATGAAGACAATACATTTTACACAAAAACAAACAGAGCTAAAACATACACACAAACACACACACACAAACACACACACACAAACACACACACACAAACACACACACACAAACACACACACACAAACACACACACACACACACAAACATACCAGTTTCTTGTCCATTTTTGCCTTGATGTCTCTGGCAAGAGTCATAAATGCCTATAAATTGTCACAAGGAAAAATTATTACAATTATTTCCCTAACCTATATTACACAACAATTAGTGTATACATCATTGCCTTTTGAAGGGTAGGAGTCAACTCACATTCTCCACATTGATGTTGGCCTTTGCACTTGTCTCCATAAACTTGATACCATACTCCAACGCCAACTGCAAAGAAAAGATCGAAGACACACGAAAGCTCTTGTCTACTGTACAGAAAGACATTTTCATTCACAGTGCATCAGACACGGATGACCCACCTTTTCTCCCCTGTCCTTGGAAACCTGTCGCTTGTCATTGACATCACACTTGTTTCCCAACACCATCTTCTCCACATCAGCTGAGGCATGCTGGGTAGAGAGAAGACGTGAATCACCCATCATACATATGTGAAATTCTGTTCTGACCAAGACAGGAATGTAATTATATTTTTATTTATGCACAGCTCAGGAAATAATTTAGAGACCACTGCAAAAAAGGTTTTACTATTTGATAGGTATTTGTTTGGATAAAAACATTATTTTTTATTCGATAAACTACTGACAACCTTTTTTTCCAAATTCTAAATAAAAAATATTGACAGAGCATTTATTTGCAGAAAATGACAACTGCTCAAAATAACAAAAGATGCAGTGTTGTCAGGGCTTGAATAATGCAAAGAAAATAAGTTCATATTCATTTTTCAGCAACATACTACTAATGTTTTAACTTAACACTTTAAGGAAGTGTTCAGAAATCCATATTTGGTGGAATAATAATAATAATAATAATAGGCTTTCATGTATCTTGGCGTGCTCTTCACCAGTCTTTCACATTAATGTTGGGTGACTATGCCACTCCGGGTGCAAAATATTCAAGCAGTGCTGCTTTGATGTCTTGTGACCATTCATTTTCCTCTGATCACAATTAATGTTTTCCAGAGATGTATATATTTTTGCATGACAACTACCTCCTCTATATTCCTTATCCAGTTCTTGATATTGTCAAATGACTTCTCATTTGTGATGTCGTAGACCAACATGATGCCCTGGTGAGGAAAAAAAAAACAGACTTAGTACAGAACAACCACCTTAACAGAATATTCTGGATTTTAGCATAAACATTTTAACCATTTTAACCATTCTGCATCTGATAAGTGTCAAGGTAGCTTCACAAGCCAATGATATCTAGCTTTAGACCCACATTGCAAGTCTATAAGAATTCAAAGCAGGCTAACAGCTTTTGCAGACTTCTAGTCTTTGCATTATTTCTAAATGATCGAAATCCCCAACAATCTATTTAACAGATCATGACAAATCAGGTTAATGGATAAAAAAGAAAAATAATGGCCTGTGTGGCATCAATGCATCAGAAATGGGGATGCAACAATTATAGAATTTGATGGTACGATCATAGTCTGAGGAATAATCACGGTTTCATGATTATTATGCATTAATGTATTTCACAACATTTGGGTCGTATAAAATTGAATATGCATTCTTTCATTAGATGTACAACATTTCCTTCACTGCTTTTTTTTGGCTGTTGCTGCTTTTCAAAACAGAAATAATACCATACAAAATATATAAAAATTAAATCTGCGAGCAGCATTTATCGGGGTTCAAGCATTTAAGGCCTTTAAGCACATAAGGCAATTTGCTAATGAAATATGGTTTTCAAAGCTTTTTAACAGTTATAGTGCCACCTATTATCAGATCTCCATACAATTTTGCATGCTTGTTTAGAATGTTGTCACATGGTCATGAAGTTCTGAGTTGTCACTTCAGATGTATAGGCTTTTGAGTGTATTTTGCCACACCCATTTTCTAAATTATCCTGTTATAGTTACCCAAAGGGGAAACTTTTTTGATCATTATTGATCAAGAGTCCATAGAATTGTTCTGCACTGGTTTGGTTCTGATCGAAAAACCTAGGACTAGTTTGCAAAAGTAGTTTAACATTTGCCAGTATTTAATGAACGGTTTGACTGACAGCAGTGGTTCTTGAGGCAAAGTTGTTCAGTATGAGTAGGTTTGAGCAAATTCAAAATCGCAGAAATGTGAAAAACGGAAAGGAAATCGGAGATAAACTTTTTTGTCAGGAGCTCAGCTATCCAATGATGAGACACTTGAGTCTAAGAAAAACTATCTAGGAGTTGAGCATTTTCGGGCTTTTGGTTGCTGTAGCGCCACCTATAGGCCAATCGGGGACATACTCTCAACAGTTTGATCTGCACGGGTTGTTTTTCGGCAGAATAATAATAATAATAATTCTTACAATTTCAATAGGGTTTCTGCACTAATAAACAAAGTCTCTCTTATAGATGAGATAGATACCTCTGTAAACATCCATATCATTATTTCAAAACAAAACAAATGAGTGAAAGGCTGCAGGGCTCTATATTACAAAATAGAGTTTATGATACGTGGTGTAAAAAATTATCTAGTAGGCTTTTGAATAGCTGCTGCCTTTTGAAACATACAGTAACAGTGAATAGCTGCTGCCTTTTGAAACAACACAGTAACAGTGAAAAATGAACAAAACAGAATCTCTTTGGAATGAAATATAAACTACAACTAAACTATGTATTTACATTCTGATACAAAAGTTATACCTGCTGCTTAAAAGGAAACCATGGTAACAGTCATTTCTCTTCAGGAGAATCTTTCACCATTTTGAATCTGACTATTGTTTGCAAGCGGTTGCAATTCCAACTCTAACACTGACACTCACTCATTCAGTTTCTGCAACTGTCACTTGCAGTTCATTAAAACACTACTGTTTCTTCAGCTATTAAACGTAAAATATACTTTGAATATCACTATGGTAGATTATATGTAAGCAATTAATCACAAGCTTTGTGTATGCTTTAGAACAGTGGTTCTTAATCCTTGTACTGGGGACCCACAGCCATTCCATGTTTTAGATGTTTCCTAGAGCTAGCACACCTGAATCAACTTGTCAACTACTCATCAAGCTCTTGGCTGCTGAAATCAGGTAAGCTAATTTAGGGCTACAACTAAACTGTGAGATGGATGTGGGTCCCCAGGACAAGGATTAAGAACCACTGCTTTAGACTATACTTTTTTGACCAAGTATTGACACGAATGAGCACTTGCACTGTGTAAACAGCTGTGTGTCAGTGTGAACATGCACCTTGCGGACTGAAGACTGCACAATAGCTAATGTTGGGTTAACTTTATCTTCTAAGCTTATGGAAACAGCAATACCATGAGGTAAAACCATGGGCAAACAAATATCACGGCAAAAACCACCACAAGTACAGAACTAGGGATGCTCATTCCGGGGAATTTTCCCGACCAACAATCGCAACGCGTTATCCAATTATTAACCGTTAACTGATAAGTTTATAAGATTCAATTGGCTTTAAATAAAAAATTAAATTAACGAGTGTCTGTAACCCAGTAAATATACAAACATTTTTTCACGGATTTGTTAATGTCTAAACAGCATACAGAACAGATGGTGCACCAGGTTTGCGTATAAGTTCACTCGGGTGCAAAGTCCACACTAAACGATACGTTGAAACTAGTTAGTTTCATACTAAAGCTGTGTCGATATTTGTAGCAGACGTTTTCACTTTCTGTCGTCTAAGGAAAGTAGCCTTGCTGCAGTGTTTACCGAGTTGTCATATTATAGAATGAAAACAGTCGGTGAAAATCTGAAACAAGGTTGTTGCTTACAGGAGGCCTACTGCAAATATGGGCTATATTTCATTAACACAAAACAAAATGTTTAAAACGCTTGCTATGCGTTATGTTACTAACTATACAATATCTGCCGAGCGCTCCCATTCCATTGTAATGACCATTATGGTCCTCTCAGAAGATAAAGTGCCTGTTGTCAATCACTGTGTGTTGTTTTTAAGGTAACATTATTTTGTCGGCTATAATGCATCAGGAGCATGATGAATTATAGCCGATAAAATAATATATGCTTCCCAATACGATAGCGTTATACGTTTGTGTAGATGAAAAAATGAAAGCGCAAGTTAATATAACATTCATCATAAATGTCCCAAGGGTTGTCATTTTAAATGAAGAACGCGTTGCAGACGCAAAACAGGCAGCCTGTATATTTCACTCCTCATTACCTTTATCTCCCCACCTTTCAAAACGAAGCGCCAGGCTCTGGTTGCGCGTGTTAACGTGCCACATGATTTAACAAATATAGGCATATATATATATATATATACATATATATATATATATATATATATATATATATAAAAATACAAATAAACTTCTAAACTGTTTAACTGATTCTTTTAAATCGGTCAAATGCTTTACTTTCAGTTAACGGTTAAAGTGGGGTCTACATTCTCCATGTCTGTTTTTTTTGCTTGTACTGGATAACCATTAATTAAATCCCTGAGCAAAATAATTATTTCCAAACATGAAGAGGAAAGGCTTTTTCATGAAATGCACATATTTCTTTCGTGTTAACTTAATACTTGCTTTATGAACATAGAATTAACAGGCAAGATACAGACTTTGCTCACGGCAAACCTTTAGCAACAGAAGTGTCTATGAAAACGACATGATTACTCAGACAATGCACCATTTCCTCAAAGAGTATTAAAATGTACAGTCGTGGTCAAAAGATCTGAGATGACGCAAGTATTGGTCTCCACAAAGTTTTCTGCTTCAGTGTTCTTATTTCTTTTTGTTAGTAGTTACTATGGTATACTGAAGTATAATTACAAGCATTCCATAAGTGTCAAATGTTTATATTGACATTTATATTAGGTTTCTGCAAAGAGTTAATATTTGCAGTGTTGACCCTTCTTTTTCTCACTTCCTGACTGATGGCAGCACATTCTAGCATGATCAATACTTGAGTGTCAATTTGTGGGTAATTGTTTGTCCACCTGCCTCTTGAGGATCGACCACAATTTTGCAATGGGATTAATGTAGGGCTTCAACAACAAATCGATTAAATCGATTATTAAAATTGTTGGCAACAAATAGGGATGGGACGATTACCGGTTTCACGGTAAACCACAATAAAATGTCAGTACGGTTAGTATTACCGTTTAAAATTTAATTTTCATTAAAGCCGTCTTTGATTACCGTGATTTTGAAAACTCACAATAAATCCTGTCCAGCCAGAATCAGTCTGATGCAGGTGCGCACTTGCAACTTTGTTTTTTGCATGAGAAGTCAAGGCGGAAGGCAGTGACAGCGCTCGGGACATTTTTCAGCCATCCAAGAGGACAAAATCTGAGATGTGGTCATATTTTGGCTATTACAAGAGTCCTGAGGGCAATTAACCGAGGATGGGCACCCTGTCTGCAGAGGAATGTCGCTGCAAAAGGGGGAAACATGTAAAATCTGTCATCTTCGTGACAACCAGCCACTGTTATACAGCGAATGTATTAACTTTTACTTCAATACCAAAACTAACTTGGGCAAATAATTGGACAATCAATATTGATTCGAGATGAAATATTTAATTCTCAGTTTAACAGCAAGTAGATTTGAGCATGAACAATATTTGAGAATGAACATGTTCAAAATATTAAGGGTGACATTTAAGGGATAATGTATTGTATTAGTTCATAGGAAACTTTTTACACATTTTTATTTTTACCACAGAAATAATTTCAGGGACATAACATATTGCATGTGATTAGTGTCCGCAGATCTTAAATAGCCTTAATATCGTTTTAAAGTCTTAAATCTCATTTTCTAAGGTCTTAAACAATTGCGGCAGTCATGCCATTTTTGTTCCATTGTATTTTGTCGAAAGAAGCCATAAACGCTTTCTCTGTGCAACATTTTAGTTAGCAACACCCAGATACAGTACCAGGTGATTGCGGGAGCTTCATGAGTTCACAGCAACACACTTTGTTTGTTAAATAGCTTAATTAGTTTGAGTGTTGTTTATATTTAATATACTTAGCTAATATAGAAAATTATTTTATTTGTGTCCTTACAGTTTTGTTTACTAAAACGTATTACTTGTGATCAGTACTTATTAGATTGCGCATTTCTTGCCTACCGCAAAGCAACGATAACAACCCACTCTCATTGAGCAGTTAATCTCCACGTTCTCGTTCTGTTTCATTAGCGCAAGTGTAGTGGGGCCATGTATTACTTTGGAACATTTCTTTCTACCGACTCAAGAGCCAGGCATCGTGGAATTACTTTTATTCAGTAGTTTGTTTGAACTGCTGCTCACGATGCTACAGCAGACTTAAGCATAGTCTATCGTGCGCACATAAAAATGCAGCAGGCAAAATAGAACATAAGATACGTTTAGACTTGTTAATTATTTTCATATAATGAATATAAATAACTTGCATATATAATTCAAAGACATTGCTCTCTAACCAAATCCAAACATTCAAACGATGTGTGCTGGTCTTCCTCAACAAAGTCAGACAATGCATTCCAACGCAAGCTACTCTCAGTACTCATCTGTCGCCCGCGACATCCGAAAAAAAAATCTTCACTAACACACTCCATTCTTTCATCTGAGAGATTCAAAACAGCAGGCAATGGGAACCATCCACAGACATAGTCACAGTATACTGGCACAGTATTCAAGCCACCATGTAAGTTAATGCCTATAAGGCAAAAAATATTCCTGCCAACAACTGGTAATCTACCATACATAAAAAATAGGACTATTTTTTAGTAAATATAGTTTTTTTATTGATGATACTCTGTTTGCCATCACAGTAAATCAATTACAGAATCAAATTCAGAGCATAGGTGAAAAATCATCCTGTTAACTAGCCCTTTCGTTTACTTCAGCAGATGCTAAAGCTATTCCCTAATTCTAACAAGATTATCAGTCATCAATTTATGGGGAATTCATAATGATATCACATTGGATAGTAGGCTTTTGTACTAAATTGTAGACTATAGTAAAATAAGAAGTGCTTAGAGCTGCTAATTGTATTTGTAGTTAGTTGATTTCCAAGTATAAAACTTGTGGAAATGTTTTCAGTGTGTGTGTGTGTATCCGTTTTTTTACATTTCCATCTCATTTTAACAAAACCGTGACAATATTGATAACCGGGATAACTTTGGTCACTATAATCGTGATATGAAATTTTCATACCGTCCCATCCCTAGCAACAAATTTCATTATCGATTAGTTGGGTCTATGTTGTTGCTCGCTGTGTGGTGGAGCTACGTCGCTTAAAGAACAAAAAACATTAAACTGACTGAAATCTTCGATATTATGGCAGAAATTCACTTTAAATTCAACAAAAAAGTTTTACGTGCAAATTCTGTAAAACAAATGGCGTGGCACCGGAGCACCACCGTAATGAGGCAGCACTTGAAAAGAAAAAAAGGTTGGAGCGATAAACAAAGGGGACTCAACAGCAGGGTAAGTTACTACATAATAATAGCATTGCATTTTGAAATGAGGAATAGTTCCTCCCACAGCAGGTAGTTCTTATCAAATAGCCGGTGTTTGGTCGCAATTCAACTTAAAAAGGTCTATTAAATCAAATCCACTTCAACATTGCGCGAAGTGTATTTAACTAGCTGGCTAATTAATGTTTGTGGTAGAGCAGACGCGGTAGAGCGAGCTTTAATCTAGCAAGCTCATTACTTGAGCGCTGCCGAGTAGTAAACAAACAGGAAAAGTTAGTGCAAAACTCATTAAAACACAAACCAGATCTTAGCATTACAGTATTACAACATATGCTAACCTTGTACCTCTTCGGGGGATGCTAATTTGTTAAATGATGATTTACTTTTATCGTTTTTTCAACTACTGTTGTGCAGGGTGAGCATCTGGTTTGGCAAATTGACGCAAAGCCTTAAATCTGCATTCCATCTGAATTCCAGCTGGGGGCGATACGTCTGGTTGCAAAAGAGCTCAGTTTCTTTAATCGTCTATGAGAATGAGAGACATAATATACTTGATTTATTGCCTCAGTAAACATTTTCATAATGAGTATATGGTCTCAATCGCTAGATTTAAGCCTTCTGCAATTTTCCATGTTAATGTTTTGAATTATGGTCTTGTTGATTTAAAAATCGGCAATAAAGCAAAGGGGCGTTTAGGGCGTGGTTATGGCGTTCGGTTGTATGACAAGACATTCAAAGGAGTTGGCATTTCCCTTTTTTTCGGTAAGTAACTTTACATTTTGTTTTACATTATGTTTTAACACCGTTTCTCGTTAGCATCCAAATTAATATCTGTTAGCTAGATTACTCCTCCCTCTCATCTAAAATAGTCAGCTACGCAACCAAGATGTCTGTGCCCATAACGGCAAATTCAATTACTTAAATCAGATCTTAACAAACCAATGGGTGATGTCACACATGGCTCCATACAGCAATTATACAATCTATGGTTGTGCACAGTAGAAACTCTAAAGTTTGTTTCAAAATAAAAGTTCTAAATCAAAAATAATAAATGTAAAAATAATACAAATTTGTCAGTCTGTTTATCCGATTCATCGATTAATCGAAGACATAATCGACAGATTAATCGATTATCCAAATAATAGTTTGTTGCAGCCCTAGATTAATGTCTAGGCAGTTTCCTGGCTGTGGACCTAAAATGTCAATATTAATGTTCCCTGAGCCACTTTGTTATCCCTTTCGCCTTATGGAAAGGTGCTCCATTATGCTGGAAAAGGCATTGGTTGTCACCAAGCTGTTCTTGGATGGTTAGGAGAAGTTGCTCTCTGGTAATGTGTTGGTACCTTTCATTATTCATAGCTGTGTTCTTAGGCAAAATTGTGAGTGAGCCCACTCCCTTGGCTGAAAAGCAACTCTGCACATGAATAGTCGCAGGATGTTTTACTGTTTGCTAGGGGTATAACGATACACCGAACCCATGGTATGGTATTGCGGTTTGAGGGTCACGGTGCAGTACGTATTGCGGTACAGTGCAAAACATGATTTGTTTTTAGTTTAATTGGCAAAAGAAGGGCGCATATCCACAGCGATAAAAACACCCATGGTAATTTATTTGGCCTGATCAGCTTCTGCTGATAGGACTGCTTGAATACATTGAGACAATAGCTGTGTTTCCACAACTGCCTCTGCAACCGAATGACTATGGACAAAGTGACATTTTGAAGCCTGCAAGTGAACCTAACATTTTAGAAAACTCTTATAACATACAGTCCTGCACATGCATTACCCCATAGCCACATTTTTAACTTTCCATATGTTGTGCCCTGGAAAATAGACAAATATTAATGTAGCCAGGCAAAATTATTTGTTTGAAGGAAAGGAAGACTTAATGGATGTTTT
>JACXGM010013096.1:0-23369 GCA_016801145.1 Umbra pygmaea
TACGGTAGGAACAGTATATGTACAGTATCTAGGGTATACGGTAGGAACAGTATATGTACAGTATCTAGGGTATACAGTAGGAACAGTATATGTACAGTAATAGTTCAAATAAAGTGAATGAGCATCTAGTGCAGATGATGATGGGAAGAAATAAAGGATGACATTAAGTTTCCTGTATATGCAGTATGTAAACAGTAATATTATGGCTGAGTATTCAGTATGTAGAGTATATACAGTAATGTGCAATAATAGTGCAAGTGATATAATTTGAGTCACTAGGGAAAAACAATAGTGTATGTATAGTAGAGTTTAAGTATACAGGTAATGAGTGAAAACATCAATTGGTTTACGTAGGTAACAGTAACTCAGGGGTGATGGGAGGGTGCTGTTACCTTTGTGAGTTAGAATTCAGTGAACTGTCAATGTGGGGGTGATGGGGGGGGGGCATTATCGATGAGAGTTTGTGTTCAGCAGGATAACAGCAGAAAGGAAGAAGCTGTTTTTCCCTGCCATCCAGGGTTCTGTACCACCTCCCTAATGGGAAGAGGGCAAACAGTCTGTGGCTGGGGTGAAAGGGATCCCTGGTGATGCCGCGTACCCTCTGCAGACACCATTTGTTCTGGATTTCCTCAGTGGAGGGGATCTGGGCACCGACGATGTACTGGGCTGTTTTCACCACCCGTTGCAGGGCCTTCCAATCTGAGGTGTAGCAGTTGCCATGACCACACTGTTGCCATACCACACTGTGATGCAGTTGGTCAGGATGCTCAACAGTACAGCAATATAAGTTGGACCAGGATCTGCCGAGCAGGGGCGCTGTAAAGGGGAGGTAAAGGATGACGATTCTCGGGGCCCATGACTAAGAGGGGGCCCAGAGAAGCCCTGTCTCAGCTGTTTTGGGGGCCCTGTCAAGATTCTTTTCATGGGGCCCAAAATCCTTAGCAGCGCCCCTGCTGCCGAGGATATGTTATGCATTCTTTAGCCTCCTCGGAAAGTAGGGCCACTACTGCTAAACCATTTATGAACATGGGTGGATGTGAGCAGCATTTGAATTCTTTGGTCTTCTTGGTGTTCAGGGTCAGGTTGTTGTTGGCACACTATTTTACCAGTTGCTGGACTCCCTACCTGTATGCCAACTCATGTTGGCAGAGTGTAATGCCTTGGAGATGTCACCCTCTCACCTGACAGTAAGCAAACTGTTGAGGAGGCAGTTTGTAAGGTAGTCAGGCTATGAAAGGAGCCAGGATCAGCCTCTTGAAAGATTTTATAATGATGGGGGGAGTGCAACAGGGTGGTAGTCATTCAGTCTTGTTTCAGTATTTGTTTTGTTACCAACACAATTGTTGCTGTCTTAAAGCATGTGGTGACAACTGAATGATAACCCCTGCCAGCTGCCCAGTACATGCCCTGAGCACGTGGCCAGGAATGCAGTCAGAGCCAACAGCTTTGCCTGGATTCACCCCACATAATGCAATGTATACATCGATGGTGGAGAGCATGAGAGCATCCAACCTATCCATCCCAAATCCTGGGTAGCACTATGCCAATTTGTGCTGCCTCATTCTGAACGTCTGGGAAAATTCAGAGAACCCACAGTCAATGCTCTTTTTTAAGACCTGGTTAAGCCATAGGCCTCTGTAAATGAAGGCTCGAGTCGTACGGCTAGAGTCGTGTGCATCCAGTAGAAGGCAGACCTCACTGTTCATTCAAGGCTTCTGGTTGGGGAAGGTTCTTATCTGTGTGTAGGTGGTGACTGTTGCTGAATGTGTTGATGTAGTCCAGAACAGAGGAGATGTCAATATTTGGTGGCTCGAGTGGGGAATATGCTCCAATCTATATGTTTGAACTGGTGCTGTATTGTAAAGTTGGGCAGGAGCCGTTCCCATATATTACCAATCAATAACACTTGGTCTAAGTTGAAATTGCCCAGCTCTTCACTTCTTCTTCTTCTTCTTCTTCTTCTTTGAATTAGGGTAGAACAGACAGATGTTAGCTAGCATATATTGACACCCATTGTACCGGAGTGTCATATTCACGGAGAGAGTATGCAATTTTACGGTCTCTGCACACTGTAGTTTAAATCACTGTAGCTTCAAAAACTTACGGTGAACAGCTTAGAAGGTGCCGAACGCATTGAAAAGTTTTTTTTACTAGGATATTGTGAAGACGACCTGCAAAACGATTTTGAGGTGTTTTTGGGCTGGAATGTCCCTTTAACAGATACACCAAGCCGGCCTTTAGTTAGTTCATGTATGGGATGACTACTTGCACCAACTGTACCTCCATGATTGAATTCACAGGCACCCAATCTGTACAGTCGCTGAAGATACATTAATCCAATTTTTCTATCGCAAATACTGGGCATTGCTTTGCCAAATACACTGCCTTGTGCAGGATGCCTAGGCAAAAGTGGAGAACCCATAGTCAGGCTCAAACCACTGACTATCATGACGTAGACTGTCCTGCAAGGCAGCAACTTAGCCCATTATGCTACGTGTTAAGCCATGTTTCTGTAGGAATAATAATGTTGCAATCCATAACCCTTTTTTGGGAGGTGAGCCAGAGTCTTAGTTCATCAAATTCTTTCACCAAGGGCCGTACATCAGTGCAGAAAATGCTAGGTAGTGCTATCTGGGGTTCGTCTAACCCGAAGGCCTCCACGATTCCCTCACCTTTGTTTATGGTGTCAACACAACTGCCTGGTGTTTCCTCCTGGCAAGGTAGATTATAAAACAACCCTTGTAATAGCTAAAGCATACAGAGCCTGTGACTAATAACTTGGGACTGCTCAGAAACATCCCTCATATAGTTAGTTCAATAGGGTATTTTTAAATTATACTTTTCAACTAGTCACATAATAGAAAATGTGTTATATTTTTTATTACACCATTAAATTCATCCAAAACATTAATGTAGTCAATTGGGTGGGACTGCCAACTTCATAGACTGATCTGTTTTAATGACCCAGTGGTCAATGGCTGGTCTCTCCTGATGCCTCATCTGTCAGAAGGGATCAGCCAGTGAATGATCTCAAAGTATTTACGAAAATAAATTTAGTCATTGAACGTATTACTGAATGTATTAATTACCATTATACCAGCAATGAGACAATCAATGTTTGGCGAGAAAAGAACACAGACTATGAGTTGTCCATACAGAGTTTGAAATATGCTGCTCCTTCAAATGAGAAGTCAAATAAACTGGTACTTTAAAGGTGACAGTTTGTACTGTTGGCTCAAATTCATCTTTGAATTATATTTTCATGTCTTGGCTTAATTGTCTTTGCTGTAAATGTATCAGCCATGCTTCAAAACAAGGGAAGGGTTTGAACCTGAGAATGAATAGAGATTTAAATAGAAAGAATGAGTAATGCATCATGAAAAACAATGTATGGGAGAAGGCTCTAGTTTTGTTTGGTTCACACCAGTCTTAGAGCAAGCTAGAATTGCTCATAATGGGATGAGGTCATTATTATTAAGACATCATAATTAGTCATTCAAAGGTTTCAACTGTGCTCGGCAGCACAGAACTGATAGATTAATAGATGTGTACTTACTTTATTACCATATATGGTTTAACAGCCACGTAGACGAGGAGCCAAGCTATGTAAAATAGCTAAATAGACAACTATGTTATTTAAACATTGGGCAGTAAATGTTGTTACCTACCTGTCAGGATCTCTGGTATGTTTGCTCGAAAGACATCTAGGCCTAATATGTTTTTGTGAATTTTCCCTTAGGCACTTGTGGAAGGCAATGCAATGATTTAACTACAGATACAGGTACATAGCGTATGCCTGGCTCTACAAGCACAACATAAAACATAGCATGGAGCTGCACAAAGATAATGCCTAGACTACTATTCTCTAATGTGGCATAGGACACGGTGAATAGGTATAGAGGGTATGCCTTGCTTAACAAACTTGTAGTCAGAAGGTTGCCAGTTTGACTCCTGACTGAGGTAAATGTTGTTGTGTCCTTGGGCAAGACACTTTACCCTAATTGCTCCCAGGTTGTAGCTGTAAATAAGAAATTGTTCTTAGTATAATAAAGGTAAAAAATAACTTGGAGAAGGAACAAACTAGTGGAAAAAAAGAATCTGTTGTACTAAAAAGAGGTGATACACACACAGCATGACCAATGCACACAGCATGATCCACACATGCAGATTCAGACAGTTACAACCCAAAGCAAAGGTGTTGTTTTAGAAATTGTTTTATATTTATTTGTTATTAGTTTAAGTCAAGCATTTATTATTTGAGGATAGTGAATGTCATTTGTCCATACAGTACATTATTTCGTATGTAGCAGTTTTTGTGCATTTGTTGTAGGCTGTGCATGTACAAATCATGATTCACATTTGTGGATTTTGGGATGTGACTATAAAAAGAGGCACTGTTCTAGCTCCATAAATTAGATCAAACAATCAAATAAAAATCTCTTATCTAAAATATACTGTTATTAACAATATTGTTACTATTTTAACGATCTGAAATGCAAGTGCAAGTGACATTGTGGCGGCTGGATAAATGACACCTGCACCTGATACAAATTTAAAATGGGTAGGTCTGAAGTAGCTACATTAGTCATAGGTGTGTGTTAGGCGTAACGTGCAATAAACCAATGAGAATGTCATCTCACATTCCCTTTAAGAGCAGGCACACTTGTTCCATGGCAGATTGCTATTATAACATTTACATTTGACATTTTAGTCATTTAGCTGATGCTCTTATCCAGAGCGACTTACAGTGAATACAGGTACAATGTAGGGTAAAGTGCCTTGCCCAAGGACACAACTACATTTGGCTCAGTCAGCAATCGAACCGGCAACCTTCTGACTACAAGTCTGACTCCCTAACCACTGAGCCATCTGCGCCCCTGTAACAACAGAATGCTATTGATTTTACTTTTTTATAAAATGTAAATAAAGAAATGTCACAAAAACATACTTTCCGATGTGGGCTCACTCTCACTCACTCACGAGGTTATGAATGCATGGTGATATTTTTGCAATGTAGTCTAACATTAGACCGTGATTACTTTACTTTCCTCACTCTTCTGTCAAATAAGCTCTCCTCTCCCGTTCTACTGTTGGGGCATTTGGGTTAAGTGGCAATGGCACATGCATTTCAGTTTCTACACTTACGAAAATACTTTGATTATTAGGTGGAAGTAATTACACATGAATGAGCACATATTTGTGAAAGAACAAAGGTTTTTTGTTAAGAATCAACTCAAAGAAATACACAGTGGAGCTTTAAGTCCTCTATTATTTCCTCATTTATGTCATCAACACATTCATGATTCATGGAAATGTTGTGTAAACCACAACAAGCCACAAATAATGTTGCAACTATTTGAGAAAGTGCCTCTTGTTCTTTAACAACACCTGAAGCACATTTTCAGTGTGCCAAATTTTTGTTCATACCAGGAGACAATGTTAGGTGAGAACACTCTAAGTGAGTGACCTATAGACCGTGGTCAGGGTGTGTTTGCTAGCATTGAAGTTCCTCAGCTTCCTAAGGAGAGAGAGCCGCTGCCCTGCTTTTTATATATATATAAATATATATATAAACTGCGTTGGGATGAAATGTGAGTTTATTGTCAATAATTGTTCCCAGATATTTAAAATGCGTGACCTGTTCCACTTCCTGCCGCTTCATGGTAACTGGCCTGAAGTTGACGGGTGCTGAGCTGCCTGCCCCCATCCTACCTCCCAGACAAACCGGCAATGGAGCATGCTGGGAATTATTATAATAAGTGGTGTGGCTAACAGTGAGCCACATGAACCACACATTTATACCAAAACTAAAGTGATACTTTTCTCATGAAATTGCTTGATATAGATCATTTTGAGATTTACATGATGTTGATTTTTAGATGGAAACATCAGCTGCTTTTCTTACAAATTAATCACCTGAATATGTTTGTAACACATTTTTCTGCACACATAAGCATACTATTTGATCGAACAGCCAATATTTTTTATCTATTCTAAAAAAAAAAATATTTATTTATTTTTTTATTACTTTTTTTACTTTACTCATGACTGATGATGCTTTTTTATATTTTTAAGTTAACATGGGTGATCATCGAAGTGTTATGGAGTGATTGTTATGTACAGAATAAAAACTCTGCTGCCAGTAAATTACTGTAAATATAATAACATACAGTAATAAATTGTAAAGCAATAAACAGTACCGATGCTGTAAATATACAAAACATTACTGGCAACTCTGCTGCCAGTAATCTACTGTAAATGTAAAAAAATAAAGTAATGAGCTGCAATTTTGAAACACATTACCAAAATCATGGACATCACAAATTAAATCAGTCCAGTTCAAGCTGAGACTGCACCTTTTGCACAGATACTGACAGACTTCAGGTCAGCCACAACTGGGCCACTGCAGAGCCGGCAATCCAAAACGGATGTGGCCCGGATAAAACTGGCAGATGTGGGCCAGATCTGGCCCGTTTTATTTTGCTATCTGGGATGGGTCTAATATTGTTAATTTTTTTATGTGTGCTGTTTTAGGCACTGGGAAAATGGTTGCAATTTTCCAGGCTTTAGGAACAAAACCGTTGTTGAGGAACATCTGCAATAGCTGGGTAAAGACGGGTCCCAGTTGAGTGTCACATTCTTTCAGGACCCTTCCCTTGAGCCCATCTGGCCCGGGAGCTTTGCGGGGGTTGACTTGCTGGAAGATAGAGATTCAATATCACAGGAACCGGTTTCATTCCTACACAGACAGATCCACATTCATCACTGAAATCATGTTTTTAAAATCTAGAATAAAACATCTTCAGGCTTATCCTATTAAGTAGCAGCTTTGTGTTTTCTGCCATCATTGTGTTCAGTCCCCTACAAGCATGTCTAGCATTGCCATTTTTAAGTTTCTCCTCCACCTTGTCTTCATAGTCCATTTATACTTTCTTAACCATGCTTCTTATTTCCTTCTCTAAATCTCTCACTTTTTGTCGATCCTCCTCCAGGAAAGCTTTTTTCTTCTGATTTAAATGGTGTTTTAGTCCTTTATTTACCCATGGTTTATTGTTTGGATAGATTCTAATATTTACGATGTGCTATATTATAACATAGCTATGCGCTCAGCTGCTAATTCATAATTTGGCCCAGGCATGTACACTAAGATTACTGTAAATTTCCCAAACTCACGAGGCAAGTAGTGCGGTCAAAAAGAAACAGTTATAATCTCAAAATGAGTACAACAGTCGGTTTCACGTACCGTGTAGTTGGTTGCCCAGCTGGAGTTTGTAAATATCCAAAGTCCTCATCCAATGTATTTTGCTGTTAGTCTGACATCTCTGTCACATCAAATTAGTGAGTAACTTTCCAAATCAATGTTGTTTACATCCTCCGAGAGCCAGGTTTCCGTGAAACAGATCAGGTTAGCTCTACTGAAATCCCTGTCATATTTAACAAGTGTGGATAGTTCAGTCATTTTATTTTGTAGTGAGAGACAGGGAGACCAAGGCAGGTCGATGGGTTATATTTTTAATGGTAGCAGTCCGATGAGAGTACACAATAATACCGGATAGTTGCAGGTGTCACTGAAGGCAAGTCGCACAATGAATATACATACATGTGGCATTACTTATGCTCTCACAGTGGCAAAGACACTGAAGCTAACGTATGTACAGAGCGTTTGCAAATAAGACTCAAACCAACTGCACTTATTTTACAACTAGAAGTAAAATCAAATGCACATCTACCGGATTATAGCGAAACCATAGAACTAATACTCACGTGTCTCAATGACATGTTACCGATAATAATCAATGACTCGCTCCATCCCCTGTTCCACTGGGCATTAAATAGAGAGGAAAGGAGACAGGCTGGAAGCAATCTCTAATCAGGACCAGCCGGTCTCTCAACCAACATGGAATATAGCACCAGTAGAACGGGGGTAGAGCCACACTTAACTATCCCCTATAAATCTCCACAGTAATCATACACATGTATATACAATCAAAGAGTCCATATCTCAGTTCATATGTACACGCCAGGCCACCCTGGGCTGGACGTGACAATATTTGCATGCAATATCACACATTTTATGTATTACAGGATGGAACAAGAAAATATATAAAAATTCATAATTAATAATTCACCTTCTTGCTGGGTATTATCAACAAAAATGTCATGATTGTCGATAATACCCATCAAGAAGTTGAATGATGAAGCAGATTTCTAAAGACTACATAATTAGAGAAATTAAAGATGCAGTCTACAATTTTGGCTTCTGGTTGTAGAAGTGGGGTTATTGAGTTACAGTTAAAGGGATCCCTAAAAATCGCGTAATATACTGTTTATGTAGTCTATGTCGTGTTGTGTGCATTAAAGCTATCCAACTGTCGGTGGACTTTCATGGAGATTAAAAAAATGATATGCATTCAGCGCAAGCTCTGCAATTTTGGCACCCTAGGCGAGATTTAGTGGTGGCCTTTGTGTGACAGTAACAGCGGTTTGTTGGTGACAATTATCATTACATACAGAGGATTGCCAGTTTGACCCGCGGGTGGTTTGGTCAGAGCGATACTCATAACATTGGTGCCATGACCCAGATCAATCAGTCGGGCTCTGCCCAGCTGCTGGGTTTGTTGCTGAGAAGGAGGAGGTCAAAGGGCGGTAATTGTAACAGATGTGAAAATGCTGGTCAGTTAGCAAGAGACACTTATAGCACTTCAATGCCAAAGGTTGGAGCAATAATTTGTACACTAACATAAAATAAACAATATTTTTGTGATTACTGAACATATTAACAAATGTAACAATTTAAAAAAATATATTTTTGGTATATACCGTATATACCCGAATATAAGACAAGGTTTTTGTCCTAAAAATAGTCTGAAAAAATGGGGGTCGTCTTATATTCGCGATATAGACAAAATCAAGGGGGTAACGGAGAAAGCAGGGGGAAACAGCAGAGTGAGCGCCAACACAATAGGGTAATTAATGACAGTGTTATAAATTAAATAAACAATAAATTGCCGCCATGGAGAGATCAAGAGATCATCTTGAGAAAAGCGCATCAAAAGTTGGTCAAATAAACCAACACGTTCGAAACAGTTATATCATTCATTTCTGAACTCATTGACAGAGTGCACTTTATTTTGTGACAAATTAATCCAAATATTTAAATGTGCTATGTGTAAAACGGACAGCCAGCGTTAAAATATGGGTACTGGAGTTCATATTCAAAATACCTGAGTTGTATCCCTCCGCTGCTTCCTCCCCAGAATCGAAACTAATGTGACGAACAAGATCAGCCCAATCATGACAAGCGAACGGTGTTTTACTACGTCTATGGTGATGGATCCGTTTAGAAACATGCAGGTTTTTTTTAGGTTGTCTAGAATCTCTATGATCTCGTTTGTTTGTTTGCTGCTTCCATGGCTGCAGCTCGCTGTGTTTGCTTTTTTACAGGTATGCCTAGCAATCTGTTCGTGCTGTCAAAATGGGCAGTTGATAACAACATACAGGCAAAAACATAAACATAAATTCCGTCACGAAACATACTTTTCTAAAAGAAAAAATACTGATATTAGCATTGTTTTCAGAAAATATAGTATTTCAGCTTAACATGTTTCCTTAATATCTGATGAGGCATTGGCATCATTTTTGGATTTATTACAGTACATGTATTACATTATAGCACCTTTAAGGAATGGTGTTAAAATCTTGTTGTTTTTTTCAATTAATTATCACTCGAATTTTCAAAATTTTTCACCAAAAATCTTTTGTGTCCCCAAAAATAAATCTGGAAAATGGGGGGGTCGTCTTATATTCAGGGTAGTCTTATATTCAGGTATATACGGTAGTTACAATAATAATTGAGTGCCACATCGGTCTAATGCACCATATCACAGTGTTGTTGTATCAGTATGACTCAGATCCATAATCATGTTGCTCCATTCTGGCTGTTTGCATTCCGTTGCAGCCATGAAATGCTTTGACTGTATGTAACGGAGAATGTGAAATAAATTCCAACATTTTCTCAATGATGATCACACAATAGTTTTTAACCTTTAATAAGCAGATTTTGAGAGTGCAAAAAGTGTATCTGTAGGTGCTCTACAGATTATCTACAGCAGGGGTGCCCAACCTTTTTTGACCCAAGATCTACTTTTCAAGTAGCCAACTTCCCGAGATCTACCAGTCCAGTGTCAACATTGCAAACCCACACACATTGTTTCCAACCTGCAGTAACTAACCTCACTAACACTTTTTCTTGTTGTCACACAACTACTAGACATCATAACACAAACCCTCCCTCTCTCAAACACACACACAGAAAATTATCTCTCACAGTTGCCAGTTTTTAAAAACCCGCTCTCTCTGCTCCTCTCTCTCACACACACACACAAATCTGCATGGTGAGCAATTGTCCTAACTGACCTTAATATTAGCTACTAATAGTAGCTACAGTTACATCTCTAAGTTTGAAAAAAGGAATTCACTTTCTACCTTACCCGGGATTTCCACTAACTGCGGAACCGCTGCAGATCAGCTCCGCTGCGTGTCGGCTCCGTGCTCCGCCATAATTCAATACCCACCAGGTCCGTATTGGTTGCGGAACGGCTGACAGTGACTATACGACTACCCTCGCAAATTCACGTATGATCGCGCGATATAACAGGAAATATACTGTACTGAATTGCTGCGGAGCTCTCCGGCATCCGGCAGAAATAGAAGCTCTGCGTATCTGCTCCGCAGGGCTGCGGATCGCCGGAGCTGGGACGGAGTCGGAACGCAGCCGTTCCGCAGTCAGTGAAAATACAAACATTGACTTTAATGGAAACCTACTGACTCCGCCGCCGTTCCGGAGACCTGGCACTGGGAGGAGGAAGCTAGCCACTCATAGTCAGGAGTGTAGGAGCTGGTTTCTACCTTAGTGTGAGACCTGGCACTGGGAGGAGGAAGCTAGCCACTCATAGTCAGGAGTGTAGGAGCTGGTTGCAAGTCGTAGGCAGGTTGCAAGGTGGTCATCAGTCATTGTTGATCTGTACTTGGACTTGATGATTTTGGACTCGCACAAATAAGTTGATCCAAAAACAGCTGTAAGGTTCAAGGCACATCTTCTGAGATTGGGATACTTCTCCTCCACCAGCAATTTCCAGAACACTCCATGCTCTCCAGGTTGAGCAGATGTTGATCTGGCTTTGATCTCAATGTTATTTTGCAATGTCAGAATCTCATTGCAAAGTCAGTAAAAACGCCTCTCAAACTCTGACAAGATGCTCTGAACATGCTCCTCGTAACGTGCACTGTCAAGCTGTGTCCCAACTTTACCTTGACGTTGTAGTTCTGCCTGCATGTGAGGGAAGTTGCGCAGGTTACCATGCTGCAGCCTGCTTGACATCAGCTGTAGCTTGCTTTTAAACGTGTTTACTGAACTCATCATGTTGACTACATCTTTACCCTTACCCTGCAGCTCTAAATTCAATTCATTAAGCTCGCCAGTGAGATCAGTGAGGAAAGATAAATCTAAAAGCCACTGGTGGTCCTCTAACTTTGTATGGTAATCCACATGTTTTGAAAGCTTCAGGAAGTCCTTGATATCAGGCAATAGCTCTGTGAATCTGGCCAAACATTTCCCTGCTTAACCACCTAACATCCGTGTGAAGCAGCAGGTCTGTGTGCTCAGCATCTTTCTCCTCCAAGTGAGCACGGAAAACCGTTCTCTGCAGACTCCTGAACCCACTGGTGCGGCCCATCATAGCAGGTACCCCATCAGTCGTGATGGAGATCAGCTTGAAGAGCGGCAGTTTTGTCTAGCTAACAAATGAAAGCATTACAAATATCCTAACCTCTGGTGTGTCCCTTTAATGGCAAAATTGTGAGTAGCGCTTCCTTGGCGCTTATGTCTTCAAAAACCATCCTGATGAAAACACACAATTGTGCCACATCCACCATATCAGTCGACTCGTCAAATTGGAGGGAAAAGCACTCACACGCGTCAATATCATTCCTCAGTTGCTTCTCCACATCCACAGCCATTCTCTCACATCGCCTTGAAGTAGTATTGCGGGATAGTTGCACTTCTTTAATGGCCTTCATGATCTCCGTTTTATTTTTAAAGTTGTCAAAAAGGCTTTCCGCTGCCTCGAGAAAAGCTTCCTTCATGATATCGCCGTCATTGAATGGCTTCTTGTATTTAGCAAGAACGTGACTGACGCGATAGGAAGCAATAGTTGCGGCCTTACCCTGGGTCTTCGGTTTGGTGAAGATTGACTGCCGTGCTGCAAGCTGTGCTTTCAAATCCCGCACTTTTGTGGCGCGTGAAGGTGTTTTTGCAGGGAAATCCCTCTCGTAGCTCCCGTGTACCGTTTTAAAATGCCGCTCCAGATTCCCTTTCTTTGCCAACACCACCGTTGCATTGCAGATCAAACAAACATGCTTTAAATGAGAATTAAAAAAAAAAAAACTTCCTCCCATTCAAGGTGAAAATGGTAGGTCTTGGCTCGTTTCCCCTCTGTCATGTTAACTCTTAGGAGCGTGTAACTGCTCTGTTCGCTAGCTTCTAGCTACTGTTGACAACTGTCAACTTCCTGTCATGCATGTCACGCCCGATCGTAGGCTAAACGTGACCTACTTTTTTATTTTTATTTTTTTAAATACTTTTTTGTGGACATGTTTAAGAGTGTGATAGGGTGTGCAGGCAATTACTCATGATAGGCTGCAGTGTACATTTAATACAAAATACAACACACACACATGCAAAAAACAACGTTTTATTTTTTTTTTCCTATACCCCTCGCGGTCGACTTGGGTTCAATCCGCGGTCTACCAGTAGACCGCGATCGACTGGTTGGGCACTCCTGATCTACAGACTATCGACAACATTTTAACAAACTATCTGCTAACCCTAATCCTAGCCATAACCCATCCGCTAATGGAAACTCTAACCTTAACCATTACCCTAAAACATTTATTGTAAACTTACCATTTCCCCTAACCTACACCATTACTTGCTCTATAAATCTATAGAGCACCTAGAGTATGAATTAGGGATTCTCAAAATAAACGTGTAACTGGAATAACACCAAGGAATGCCTAAAGGATCATAACTAACCAGTGATCTAAAAAGTGACACATTGTTAATTAAGGTTGCTTGTTAGTTATTAACTCCCTTTACCTGTTCATTTAGCTGTTGAAAAGGAATTTCATAGTCAATTTAGCCATGTGCTTTTTGTTCTTTTTACAATTCTGCATGTACACTCACAGGCAACTTTATTAGGTACACCATGCTAGCACTGGGTTGGACCCTCTTTTGCCATCAGAACTGCCTTAATTCTTCATGGCATGGATACAATAAGGTGCTTAAAAACTTCCTCAGACATAAATAATTGACATTATTGCAGCATGCTGTTGCTGCAGATTTGTCGGCTGCACATTCATGATACAAATCTCCTGTTCCACCACATCGCAAAGGTGCTCGATTGGATTGAGATCTGGGGCCTCATTTATAAAACTTTGCAGTGGATTTGCGTCAGAAGTGGCGTACGGACGAAATATAGGACATCCGTACGCAAAGAAATATTCAGATTTATAAAAGCATGCGCACGCACGTCCTACGCCTTTTTCCCTTTATAAATCACAATCAACTCTAATACGTAGCGCAGCTTTTGCGGCTACATGTCACGCCCTTATTTGCCCATAAATAGTCAGTGAAACGCCCCAAAATTAATATTCATTGATTGAGAAAGCATGGGAAACACGGAGGAAAACCAAAAAAATCCACTTCACTCAATGTGAAGTAGAAAATATTATTGGCGAGGTGGAAAAGAGGAGGAAAATGTTGTTTGAAGGGCACAGTGTGCCTATCACCAATGGCGAAAAGGCATTGGAGTGGCAAAAGCTTGCAGACGCTTTAAGAAAGTCGGACCGTGGCCGAAATATAAAGTCGATGTCAAAGTGTCTAGCGTTTCATCGCGAAAGTGTGTCTGCCACGGGTGGGGGGATATTGGCTACATTACAGCAACATTTCTGCATCCCAAATTATTTTGACATTGGTGGAATGCAAATGCTTTCGATTAATGAACGCATGTCATTCTCATTCATTATCGTTATGGCAACATGAGTGCAGTCAATAGCACCGATTACATTTGGGAAACCGGACAAATTGTGCTTTTTTGTTTGACTGTTCACCCGCCGTGTACGGAAACTTACTGTAATTATGCGACAAGCCTATTATACCGACTAACACGCCTGGCATAACCCGGCTAAGGTTTGGCTGAGATATCCCTGACCTGTCAGTCCGTTCCATCTGGAAAGTGCCAGTCGCCAGAAATCCGGTTATTAGTGTTATGAAAGGCGCAATATATATAATGCATTATTAGCCTATTATTATTATTATATTCTAACAGTGCAAGATCAGTTATTGTGCGTCATTACGCATTGTGATGGCATGGCTTTTTTTAACCATCCATTTGATTGTATCTGAAAATCTGCAGAGTTTGGTATTAATCTAATTGTAAATGGAAAATAGTTCTGCACAAATGGAATTTATTGCATATTTCAAAATGGTTAAGACATGCGTCACGATGAAACTCATTTAAAAATGAAAAGAACTAAATGCATATAAATGAACACTATGTTTCTGTATCCGATTACAACAGTCAGGGCTGCCGACAGGAATCTGTGGGCCCGGGACAAATTCCACATTTAGGGCTCCCCGCTAAAAAAAATTACTGTGCAAAAACAACATTTTGGGCCCCCCTCAGGACTGGGCCCGGGACAACATACCCGGTTGTCCCCCCCTATCAGCTGCCCTGACGACAGTTATACTATGAAAACAATATTCCCCAATGGACAATAAATACTATCTATTATCTATTTATTATCTATCAATCTATCATCATCTATTTATTTAACTATCTGTACCGCCAGACAGAGACATCGAGAAGAATATCAGTTTTAAACATGATTTTGTTCTGTTTACCGTATTATTTATGAGGATGAATTACGTAACATGCCAATATTACAGATAATATTTGAGTGTTCTTCTTGCAAATATGTGCAATATGTGCTTCATTTGCATTTACATTACAATCTTGTTTTATTTTGTTTGTTTTTCACTGCAGGCTGATAATTGTAAGCATGGCTTCAGTGACATCTTCATATTATTAATGAGAGGCAGTATTTCGATTTCGATTAAACAAAGCTCTGCACTTTCAGACAGATCTACAGAAGCCTACGTGTTTCATCCATCTGCCGAAGGTGTCGCCATTTTTCATTTTACCTGTTTTTGTGCGTACGCATGGGTCAGAGTTGTCGTGAAGGACCGCACATTTTCCCGTCAAGTTTGCTTTTTATAAATCCCAATTATTGCGTAGAGAGCTGCTTACGTCTTCTTTTGTGCGTACGCAACGTTTATAAATGAGGCCCCTGGTGACTGGAGGCCATATGAGTACAGTGAAATAATTTTCATGTTCAAGAAACCAGTTTGAGATGATAGTATTGGCCATTAGAAGATGGGTACACTGTGGTCATAAAGGGATGGACATGGTCAGCAACAATACTCAGGTAGGCTGTGACATTAACATGATGCTCATTTGAGAGTGCAAAAAGTGTATCTGTAGGTGCTCTACAGATTATCTACAGATTATCGACAACTAATACCCAAAGTGTGCCAAAAACACATTCCTCACATCATTACACAACAACCAACCTGATCTGTTGATACAATACAAGATGAATCCATGCTTTCATGTTGTTTATAACCATCAGAATGTCGCAGCAGAAATCCAAACTCATCAAACCAGGCAAGATGTTTTGGGCCTGTGCAAATTGTAGCCTCAGTTTCCTCTTCTTAGCTGACAGGGGGGGTTGTAACAAGTAGTTCTTGATTAACTGTTGCCTTTTGTTCAGTTCTAACCAGTCTGGCCATTCTCCTTTGACCCCTGCCATCAAAAAGGCATTTTTGCTCTTCTCTGGAAACCCTAAAGAAGGTTGTGCGGTAAAATCCCAGTAGATCAGCACTTTCTGAAATACTCAAACCAGCCCATCTGGCACCAACAATCATGCATCATTTAAAGGTACTTGAATCCCCTTTCTTCCCCATTCTGATGCTTGGTTTGAATTTCAGCAGATCTTGTTGAACATTTCTGCATGCCTAAATGCATTGACTCGCTAACCCGTGACTGGCTGATAATGTATTTGCATTAAAGTAGAACAGGTATAGCTAAAGAACTGACCAGTGAGTGTATGTACACTGTGTTATCTCTTTGGGTATGATGTATGATGTGTGTGAGAAGGAGATTGTGTTCATGGGCTAAGAGCAAGTTTAAACTTCAAGAACATGAGGGAGTAGACATAGCAGCAGCTACAAATTGAAACTGATATCTGATTCCCCATACCCGTTACAACTTCAGATATTGAAGATGCAATCACAGATTTTCAACTAACCATGATTTGGTGATAATATCTCAGTTCTTGATTTGCCCAAAGATGTGTTTTCTAAATGTCAGTGTCCAAATGCAAGTGTTTTTGATCGTTTTTAGTAACGATATCTGTGTTATTGAAAGAATTACTATATTCAACAAAAATGCCACCATCTTCTCTTCTTCAACCCTTCACCACATGGTTGTAATTTATTGGATGAATGTGCCCATCGGAGGCTATGGCATGTGTACCAGTACATTTATACCTAGGCCTACATTAATTGTTGGTGATTAGCCTGTGATTTACTGTCTTCGTTAAAGCTACTGTGTTTGTTATATAGTGACGTAATTAGTGACTTTGCAGGCTATGCACTGAACATCACAGGACACACTGTATGATTAGCCACTAATTCATGTGTTTTACATACACTGACAACATTTGGCAGACATAAAAGTGTCTGGAGATGCCATGGTGAACGCTATGCCGCCTGCAACATCATACAGCATAAAGGTTTGTTGGTGGGTCAGTGATGTTCTGGGGAGGTATAAAATTGGAGCGTCGCACAGACCTAAACGTGTTAGCCAACAGTACCCTGACTGCTGTTAGGTACCTGGAGGGTCGGATAGATCTCCACGTGCTATCCAACAGTACCCTGGCTGCTGTTAGATACCTGGAGATTCGCACAGATTTCCATGTTTAGGTACCTGGATGAAAGCCTCAGACCCAATGTCAGAACTTACATTGGTGCAGTGGGCCCTGGTTTCCTCCTGGTGCAGGGCAATACTTGGCCTCATGTGGCCAGAGTGTTTAGGCAGTTCCAAGATGACAAAGGCATTGATGCCATTGACTGGCCCTCACATTCCCCAGACCTGAACTCAATTAAGAACCTCTAGGATATAATCTATCAGCGCATCTATCCCCAATAATTAGTGCCACAGACTGTCTGGGAGGCGATCCCCCAGGACACCATCTCATCAGGAGCATGCCCAGATATTGTTGGGAGTGCAAACAGGCACATGGGATCCATACACACTACTGAGTCACATTATGAGTTGCCGTGATGGCATTCATACAAGTCGGAACAGCCTGTGATTTCAATTGTTTACTTTGATTTTTGGTTGTTGATTTTGGTTTCCATTGACTGTGTTTACATAATTGTCTCGTTCTCAACGAATTACACAATGAACAGTAAAGATTTTAATCTTCAATATTTCGGTCATCGAGTCTCCATATGTGATTTCAGTGTTCCCCTAATTATTTTGAGCAGTGTATATTGGAAATACAGTATATGTATTGTAGGTTAGTCAGTGATAAAACATGTGTTATACCAGTTGTCCCACTTGTTCTATATTTAGCATAGGACACTGCATTTGCTGGTCAGGGTCAGGTGTAAAACATGAATGAGGCTGAGAGGAATCAATAATGGTGATGGAGACCACATTTTATGGTTTAATTATATTGTAGATTCATGACTTAAGGTCGACCAGCTTTGTTGTGGGCACCCTGATCTGAAGCTCAATGTCACACACTACTCTGGGTTATAATTTTGTTACCAAATGGTCCAGAGCATGTAATGAATGGCTGGGGTTCTCCTGCATGGTTAACTGGTTGGGTGCACTTGGCACCGTTTAGCCTTGTCAATGGACTCATTCAGTGATGAAAGGACTCAACCATGATTTTATTCATTTTCTTCACACAGCATACCAAAACTAATTTGTCAGGCTGTTGGATAGTATTCTGATTAGTTATTTTGATCGACAATAGCTGACACCTCTGTGACAGCCCTACATACTGGGGTCCAATGTTTGACTGTGTTGAGTGGATAATGAATGTACAGTGAAATAAACTACTTTCTCTCTCTACATTGCTTTACTCAGACTTCATATTTCCCATGGTCAGTTAGTCACCAGATCCTTTTGTTTAAAAGAGCAGTGACTAAATGTCACATTTTAATGTCCACATTTTTGTGAGGAAAAACTCCTTTACATGTTTAATTCTAACATTTTCTCTGCACAATCATGGAGGTAATAGGATGTGTGTGTTCACGCTATTGGTCTATTTGTTGCCCTCATTTGCGTAGTCTTTCATCCATCTTGTGAAATTTGACTGTAGTGAACTGTGGACAAGGTTTTTATGATCTGATGAACGCATCTGGTGGTAATCAATGTTCTGGGCATGAACAGAAGCCACAACTGGTTCTGCCATGCCAATCCCGATGGACCCTATCAGCCGTCAAGCACAAGTGCCCCTCTGTAGCTCTGTGTCATGCCTCATGACATTAACAGAGAAAACACAATTAAAACCAATTACAGGCTTTCTTCTTACCCAAAATGATCAATGTGATTAAATGTACAAAAGTGATAGAGTGTTGGCAAGGAATGTAATGAACGCTGGCAAAGGTGTGACAGGAGAGATGATATTGATTTGACAACTATGCATATCCATCAAGAAGGACAATGCATCATTTACGCCCGAAAAGACCCAAAATAATTAAATTGAAGGGTTCCAACTCCCAGTTGATTTTGTTTAGTTTGTTGGGAGAGGTTGCAATGGCTTGACAGCATGACGGGAGCGTATAGTTCCACGAGAGTCAGCCTGACGTATAAAGATGTATAGTCCTGAAAACCAAGCCAAATTGTCGCATTCCACTGTTTTTCAATATTCCTGGAACACGCAGGTACATCATTACACCAGTGAAAAATTACAAACTGTCTTTAAACTATTTCTAATGTCTGAAGACTAAACATTTATTCCCCCCTAAATAAAAACATCCGCTCACACTATGCATCTAATTAGAAACACAAGTCTGCAATTCTGTAGAATATAATAGACAACACAAGGCATAGCAATATTGCATTTTCATTTGCTTGCTGACATGATATACTAGCATGTTTGCTAACTTAGATGGCTGTGTGTGTGCAGTGCACAAAAAATGTTTCTAGGTAAATTAATGCCTTACACATAATTACACTGCATACCTCTGAGTCTGCATTTGCTCTCTACATTGAGTACCTAGTATTTTACACAATTATCTTTTCATACAAAGAGCGTAGATGGGATGAATGAATATATTGGAAGCAGAAGATAATTAGGTGGCCATGAAAATATGAGGTCATATTTGGAAACGTATCCAGGACAACAGGGTTTACACCCCTATTCTTACGATCAGGGATACCATAGAGTAAAAATGCTGAAATTTAACATCCCACCATAAAGATAGTAACGTACTCACGACAATGTTCACTTCACTCTCCTGGGGCATTGGATTTGACAGGTCACCCGTTTTTTACAGATGGTGTTATTTTCACATTTTATCTACTTATAATGTATCCACTATATACTGTATATAGGTTTAAATACATAAATGCACAAAGGTATTTATCCTCCACACTATTACTGCCTTTGTACCTTAGGACATTAGTGTAGGTACTGCTACATTTGACTAAGTCTGTGCATCTCCAAAAAAGTGACAGCCACATTGTATTCTCAAGGTGGAACTGATATAGCGTTGCCACTCAGTAGTTGGGTGGCAATATTAGGAACTAACACAAATACACATTTTCAGTTATCTGTGTTTTTCATCTCACCAACATTGTTAAGGACAGCAACATGATTTGACGCAGTAATTAAATTTGAGTGAAAATCAAAACACTATTTAAACTTTGACCACTGATGTATTTTCAAGGCTGCAACACCGCTAGCGTCAGTATGTGGCTGGCATAGCTTGTTCACACACAGTGTCTAAATAGCAGAAGATTGAGGTGAAATGAATTGAACAGTTATTTACAGAAATAAGTCCCAAACAACTCCAGTGTTGTGTTATTAGTGGATAAAACTGGATTGGATTCAGGTTCCTGAGGGTTCCTCCAACTTTTTTCAATCCTCAACTCAGTAAGAAAGAGATTCTCAGTGTTCTCAACCAGGAAATTCTTTTTTTCCCCTACACAAGGAACATCACACTTTGAATCCTATTACTAGTCGCACCATGATGATACGCACTACAGAGCACTCACCATTCTATATCACTCATTTATTCATAAACTACTCTCATCTTAAATGTGTCCCTGAGGAGAGAGGGAAATCAGATTGCTGATCATTTTGAAGGCGACGCGGAGCACACCAAGACGACCAAAGCTGATCAGCCAAGACTTGTCAGCGGAGGCAAACTCCTCCAGAGGGAATGCGTCAAAATGGGGAAGAAAATCATCTCCGTCTGTATCCGATTTGCATTGTAAATTCACTTTGTCGCAAAACAGACTCAACGCGGCCATGTTGCAATCCTTGACATTTCTCTTACAACCATGCACCAGCGTGATCCAACTCCCTGTTGCACTCAGCTTAATACTTGACACTTTTTTCTCCCCGCTGCTTACCCCTCTCCTCCTCTTCTTCTCGTCCTCCCAACACTTTCTTCCTCTCCGCCCCCCGATAAAAAAGTTAATTGAATCAGATCCTAATCTCTTTTGAGATGTGTCAAGGGAAGTAATAAATAAATAAAGAGCCATTAGCGAAGGAGGTACAGAACAGAAATCCTGATGTCCCCCCCCACCGGTTATTTGGTCCTCCGGGATTGGCTTCCATCTCCAGGCTGTTTTTGGGCGATTAGGCTCCATGTTGTTCTCAGCTGAATGGTTCTTTTATCAGCGACCGTTGCCTTTTCTCTCCTTCGCCTCAGCGGACAGTGCTTGAGAAAGGCATGGATAGGAATGCCAACCTCCTACCCTACCTCTTCTTCCCAAAAGGTAACTAATGCTATCGTACCACAGCTTCCAATCAATTCACTCCCCTGCTGTGACCTAATGTCTCTGGAGATGGTGCGAACTCTCTCGTTTTAGTATTGGTACACAGATGCCCGGTGTCATTTCCTCCCGTACTGCAACTCATACCCCTTGGTGATACACATAGTGATGAATGGAGTGACATCCTTGATCATGTGCTTAGATTACATGGCAACAAGAGACCAGGTCGCGTCAGCCTTGAGATCTATCCTTATGTTATGGAGCATTTTTATATATGGCTACTTGATAAGCTGAGAAACATTTGTGTTATGGGTTAGCGATTTGTGATCTACACATCCTTCAACAGCCTGTCACATTTGTTTTTCTAGTCAAATAAATTGCACAGAAATACTCAGTCTGTTTTTCAGAGTAATCAAGATGTCATGTCCATAGCTACTGTGGGCACTGTTGTGTGGTTGAACCATGTACGGAATACAATTGATATATGATTTGATTGGAAACCAGGCAACCTCTTTGCCTTTTCATTAACAGAATCACACAAAGAGGACATGTCATTCGCCTATGAACATAGTTCTCATGGCAATTCGTTATTGATTGTACACACAGTTGAACACAAGCAAATGTGGGAGGAGATGAATAGTCTAATGGCAGGGTTTCAAATTAATGAACTTTGAATGAGTTCAGTTTGATTTTTTAATTAATCTGAGGATAGTTGTGTAACTCTGACCTTGTGGGAACGTTTCTATGCTTTTGGACAACCACAACTATGAACATTTACAACAAAGTACCCGTAACAGCCTTTTTGTGATGGGTTTCTTTTTCAGAAATCCTTGGTGAAGGTTAATTAACAGTTCTGTCTTGGAATGGTTGAAAATATGTTGTCAAGAGAGATAGTTGCATGTTCTTTTTTATTGTTAGTTTGACCACGACTTCAGTTCATTAACCTGATATAGGAGTATTGCTGTGTATTGTAATGGTAGCACACTCTTGCAGAGAGGTCACAGGTAGAGTTATCACAAGCTTTTATAAATTATATATATATTGTGTAAAGTACATTTAAATAGAAATATATCTGCAGTACTGTGCTCTAAATGTCATAGGCAGATGTGAGAAACAATATAACAGAATAATTATGCTTTCAAAAATAATGAAAGGAAAATGTCCTACATATAAAACATACACAATGAAGAGCAGTAAATAGTGTGATAATTGTCTTGTAGAGGCCATACCATCTGTTGCAGAACCTACAGTATGTGATCTTCTTTACACTGAAGATCCTTTATGACCTTGGCTGTGTGTTTGGGGATCATTGTCCTGCTGCAGAATGAAGGTTTGACTGATCAGATGCTTACTGTGTGATGGTTCTAGACTGCCTAAGACATTTGCACATTACAATACATCATTTCAGGGTAATTGACCATAGAACCTAACTGCATGATGAAACAGTACATCTCATAAATAAAAATGTTTGAAGCTCAGGCATTCTTGAAAAAGCAAATAATGTGCCAACCTCTTTCCTATTGTTTCTAATCTTTCTGCATAGAACAGAAATTTAATTTGGGCTACCATATCAGGTTCCTACAGTATGTTATCGGGTTTTGAGTAAAACTAAATTGTTGAAATATACTGTACCCTCCTTGGTTATAGTTTTGTAGATTTAATTTCCTTATTTGTTAATAATTACACGGCTAACCACAGTAGCCAGTACACATTTTGCGTGGGTGCAAAGTTGCCCCAAGCACATCACAGTCCATGCAATTGGCCTTCTAATTCCTAATTGATTGGAAACTGAGAGTCAGCAGCCAGATGTGTTGATCTAACTGCAGTAGCCAGTGACAGGCCTGCTTTTAGGCTGCAGATTTACGGTCACCTAGCAGCTCTTCGAGATGAAATGTCCACCATATTTTACACTGTCATTTTATCCAATTCAGGCATGGCGTGTTTGTGATACACAGCTTTCAGTTGCAATGCTAAATAGCTCATGTCCTCGCTACTTTTCTCTCACTTCATGACCTTGGCTGCAGCAACTGGAGAGGTGGATATAGAACATGGGATCAAACTCTACCCACCTGGCCAATTAGAAGGAGGGAGGAGCGGGAGAGGGAAAGCGAGAGAGAGAGAGAGAGAGAGAGAGAGAGAGAGAGAGAGAGAGAGAGAGAGAGAGAGAGAGAGAGAGAGAGAGAGAGAGAGCGAGAGAGAGAGAGAGGGAGAGAGAGAGAGGGAGAG
>JACXGM010013097.1:0-23369 GCA_016801145.1 Umbra pygmaea
AGAGAGAAGGTAGCAATAGCATGCAAAATGTTGGTTAAAATAGACGGACCCAAAAATAAATGGACAAAATGCAAAAAAATAGACACTGTAAATTTTCCCCTAAGTCATAATTTGATTAAATAATTTGGCATTATCAGGGAAAAATTCTGATCCAAATTAAAATAAAATATTTAGACAAAATTAGGAAATAGGCTACCTTTCTGCTTAATACCCCTCCTACATGAAGAGAACAATAATATAGATAAGCGATAAGTAGTATCTCTAAACACTGCGGACGTAGTCATAACATCAGCTGGCCACTGGCTTTAAACAGCACGTACGCCAGAAGGTCGAGTACACACATGTATTACGCACACACATAAAAATCAGGTTAGGCTTCTCTGGGTTTCTGCCCCCACGCACAAATAGAAATTAACCCAATAATTTGGCCTGCTCACAAACAGTCCCTTTAAAGTTGACGACACATAGTGGCCGGCTAGGAAGCACACACAAAAGAATTCACACACACCATTTTCAAAAATTCTAGATCACGAATTGGAAGGGGAGGAGCTAAACACATAGCGTCACTTTTGAGGCATGAGAAAGAATAACACTACTGATGGGGACAGAACCCCGCGGAGCATAATATGTATATAAGCAGAACTGTGTGTGATACATACAAAAAATATGAGAAAGTAATGAATAGATAAAGAGAATGAAATACATTTATTTTGTTGTACTAACGGTGTTAAGCATTTCCACACATATACAGGTGCGAGATACCAGCAGATACCAGAGGTGAAAGGTACTGGCCAGTCAGAAAGGTTTTTCTTCCCTCATGATACATCTGCTTGAATAAAGACTGATATGTGAAATGTGAATGATGACGGAGAGAAGTCCACAACCAGATTGATATATTGAATATTTCTGTATATATGCATTGTTACATAAATGTTCATATGTGATTGGAAAATAGTTAAGTAGAGTTTACACTTTAGAAGTAAGCTACCGGAGAGACATATAAAAAATGGAGATACCGCATTGCCAAGACGCAGTTTAGAGAAACTGATAAAAGAACCATTTAAATAAAAGAGAACATTTAACAGAGAAGTGTTGAAGCTTCCGTTTCCTTACTATCAAAACAAATAGGAGAGAGATTTCCCTTACTCAGCCCCTCCTTTACAACGAAAACGAAACAGGATTTTCACCACTCGCTTATAGTATAAAATTAAAGGTACAATAAGGGAGTTTAGAGTTAACACAAAATTTTTATTTTTATATTTTCACTGGGTTTTAAAACTGTTTGTTATGACAGCCGAAAGGACAAAAACAATTTCCACTGTTGATAAGATTGTTTTGTTGTGATAACATTGAAGTAAAAGGACATTACATACATTCAACACAGTGTTTAAGGATTGGAATCTGCAGTTGGAAAGCTGCCAGGTTCACTCCTGACACTGCCAAATGTTTTACCCCTGAACAAGGCATTTTACCCTGGAGTTGCTCCAGGAATTTATTCCTGTGGAGCTGTAAGTCACACTGGACAATGGAGCGTACTGAAATAACTAGAAATACATACTTTTAATATAGAGGATCAGACAAATAATTGGAAGAAGAAAATCAGAATTACCATAGTTTAGATAGATTAAAGGCCATGACGACACATGAGATTAAATAAGAAAAGTTGCACACCTGCCGCTTAGTCGAGGTGCATGAGATAAATATAATAATTAGGGTTAAAAAGAACAATACAAATGGTTTGATAAATTTAACTTTAGGTCGGTAGACCTTCATTAGGACAATACGATATGATATAGATAGGGTGCATGTTTCAAATAGGACACAAACTGGGTTTAATTGGAAACACTTGGGTCTAAAACATAGAGAGCGCCTGAGGCACCGAAGCAATGGTCCGTACACATGACTACCCTTGGCGTATTCTTAAATATATAGAAATGAGAAATAAACAATAAAACATGAGCGAGCCAGACATGTGAAAGGGAAAATGTGTCATTAAGCGTCAAATACACCAATTATACTGAACAGATTTAGTCTATAGTATAGCTGTCGATAAAAAGGTTGCACCTTTATAGTTACAATTTGACAACAAATGTATACATGTAAAACGGCGTGTTAAAGCTCAACAACACATAGATAAATAACTGTCTAGGAAGGACAGGATTGGTTTGACTTTCCCAGTGCCCAAAAGAAGAGCTAGAGACAATTAAAGGATAGATATTTTGAACCAGCACCATGTAAGTTTAAACATTAGTAAAAATTATTTAGTAAAAAAAAGTAAAAATGATTTAGGACTGGGTATTTTGAATTGGCTTATTTAATATGGGAGTGGATAACATCACTTTAAATAATACAGGACAAGATGATGTTGACATTCAACAAATGCATATTATGGATAAAATTAGTTTTTTTTTTGTGTATTTCCAGAGGTCAAACATTGTCCCTGTGTTATTCCTGTGTTCAGTAGGAACATCTAAATATCCAGCTATTAACAACAGAGAAAGTCACATGTTGCAGCTTTAAAAAATATAATAATATTTCAAATGCATGCATAGACCCAAACGAGCCACATAGATATAGATTTTTCTCCTCCTTTTGAAGGCCACAACTAAAATATGGAGAGCCAAACCACACAGAGCTGGGATTTGGCCTACTACAACCAGCGTGAGTAAAATTCTTAAAGGTGCAACGCGTAGACAGCCACATGACTAATGGCGACAAAGTTCTTTTTACAGACATGGGCATGCGCGAACACACACACACACACAGGAGACGCAAAAACAGTGTGGGAGGGAAAATAGCAGCCATTTTAGAATGGGGAAGTAGCATTATTCTAACAAAAAAATTAACAAAGACTGTAGAAAGTATACTAACATTGTGGAAATGATCCCTAAATATATTTTTTTGATCTAAACATTGAATAATAAGAGGACCCAAATAAACTACAAGACAATATTGACCATATTACACTCCACTGCATGGAGGTAGAAAGAGAGATGTTTTACCAGGCCAGGGTAGGGTTGAGACTATTAACAAATGACATTGTATGTTCTAAAGAAGAGGTTTATTATTTGATAGTATAGTAGAAACGGTTTGTGGTTTCAAAGGAGACATTAAGAGTAATTGAGAAAGCAGCGGTTGTTATTATGTATGTCGTGAGGACAAGATTAGCATAAGGAGTGAAGTTTTATTGTCTTTTGAATGATCAACAAAGGACAATAAACGTTACCAGGTGAGATGATACAGTTAGGAGATAGAGCAGTTGAATATCAATCTTCTGCAGAGATTAAGGATTCAACTGGAGATATTTGTGGAAAGGAGATTGATGGAGGAATTGAAGAAAAAGATATACCAAAATGTAAATGAGTGTCTTACCTCACATGGACTGAAAAGCAGGGTTGCCTTTGCAGGACTGGGAAGTTGAAATACGATTAAATCCCCATTAGTTAGGTTCCATACGAGACAAGAAAGAGTAAAATAAATATTCTTTTTGAAACGAGAGACAGAGACGTTGACTTAGACACGTTATCTCGGTTAAGGCTGGAAAACACAAGGCCACACAAGGACACACACACTGCTGGGAAAAGTTGGTTGTTTTTGGTGACAAAAATTAGGCATTATTCCTGTACAAATTAGAATATAATAGGTTGACAGAGCACACATTGATTAATGTACTAAAATGAGAGAAATAAAATAGAATGGACATGCACATTGTATGAGCAATAAAACTACTGTTTGGGTTTTTGGGAAAATACTACCTACAATGCATTATTAACTTTCCTTGCAACTATCTTTTCCATTACCATTGATTTCTCATTAGCCATGGGGCTCAGATGATTGATTAGTGGATCGGTTTACAAATGGAGAATTAGGTTGGGGATTTGTTAATGACTCATAAAGATACCGTAATTTGATTAATTATTGGTTCTTAGAGTAGGGTAAAACACCCTTATTTAGGAGCTACTAACTTTAAAATTATCATATAGTTGTACATTTGGACAAGAAACAGTGTTTTGACAATTACATACAGACTAAATGTTAAAGTATTTTATACATAGTATGAGCTCATTTTAAACAACCCTACAGAAAGGGAAATATGATGCTATTTTGATCAAGTTGAATCTGATACAAATTATAAGACCTAATATTATTCTGAAGACACAGTTTTAAAGTAGACCATATTAAAGTTCACTTCAGCATTAAAAGAGTTGTCCTGACTGCGAAGATAAGAAGTAGATTACACATTTTGTTTAGTCTTTGTCAACATTTCCAAAAAATTGAAAACTTATTCTCTGGTTAGAGTGTGGGAGGTCACCGACCAGACATGAGCCCCCCCCCCCCCCCGAGAGAAGGGTATAAGGGAGTTATACACTAATGGATACTAGTGTGTTTTAGAAGAAGCTAAGAGTTGTTTCTTCACCACTGAAATGGAAGGATATGTATATGTATTTGATGTGATTTGAAGCCCAATGTAATATTATAATTTTAGTGAAACATTAGACAGGATCTGTTACCCAAAAGAGATTTTGATTCTTTTTTCTGGAGGTTGGGCTTTTGTGAATTTTGAGGACTGGGAATCCTTTGGGAATTGCATTAGCTGTCTGTCCTGGTCCAACAAATTTATTCAGACACAAATTAACATCAAGAAATTGTTTAGAACCATTTCATTGTTTTACATCTTATTCTGTGAACAGAAGTCAATGTAAAACAGGAGAGAAACCATAATAAATACAGGAGAGGAATTGTTATTTATTAAAATAACAACATAAAGTTTAAGATATATGACTCATTAAAATATAACTGACATTGGCATTAAAACAGCTCACTTATAGATACAAATATTGAAGAAACAGAACGGAGTGTTATTGTTTTGCAATCAGGAAAGAACAAGATACAAATACACACGCACACACACACCCAAGCTATCTGTGTTTAACATTCTTCCACAGAACAGGAAAGATCAACAAGACAGTGAATATTAAGTATGGAGAGAGATCATATGGATAGGCTTCATTACCTCTTTAAGCTAAATTTATCATGCAAGAATGACGAAAGGTTATTTTTAAAGCATGAGGTCACAAGGTGACATTCGAGAATGAGACTACCTGGTCTAAAGAAGATTATTACAAATGAAAGACCAGGGTAAATGTGTTACGATAAATATATTGTGATTGAAGATTCTGAGCAATGCTCAGATACACACAAGCTTTGATATGAACAATTGCAATATACCTGTAGATAGTGTTTCTAAGAGGGGGATGGGTTTCGCGAGCCTACCCTTATTAAAGAAAATACAGCAAACAGACTGTGGCCTAACTGAAGCCAGCTATTGATGGAAAAGACAATTACACACATGTGAAGAGTGTTTGATGAAGAGGCCTGAGATTTAGGCCATCCACTTTCAATGTGACTGATGACATTTCTGTTTCTGAAATGAGAACAATACATTACAGCTTAAAAAAGTTTAATTGGATTTGAGATCCTACTGATGTGATATTAAACAATATTAAGCAATGACAAACTTCACAGATTTGAGGTTCATTGACCCTGATGTTAAATGAACAACACTTATTTCATATTGACTAATTCTATGTTGACTGATTTCTAGCACAGGTACCAGACTGTGTGCTGACTGAATTCTTATGCTGACGTGGAATTCTTCATTGATGGGATCATCATGAAGGATGACCAATTGCATTAATGATATGAAGAACTGATGGTTGATTTCTCAACCCAGAAGAAACTTGTTGCATTTAATAAACTTGTATATCTGTATCTCACTGAAGAGGAGCATTTACAGAGATTCTTGTTATACCACACAGGATATAGATGCTGATTTTGGCATCCTATGGATGTATAGGGGATAGGGACCTATACTGTATCATATACTGACACTTCCTACTGGATGATGTCATGTACCACTTGCTGAGCTCGACAACAAGGTGGGAGATAGAGACGGGGATCCATCGGTTTATTTATGGCTGACAGGACAGCAAAGAATATTACTAACATGCCGCTTCTTGCCATAGATGTTATACTGGCCACTAGGGGTTTGGGATGTGAAGCATCCTTAGCTATATACTTGACTAAGCCACGAGACTGAATGCTAACATTGACAATGCTGATTTACTGTGGAAATCCATGGGTAGCACTTAGTGACACCCTGCTGGAGAACCGCTGCATTGTATATTTTGACCGAGTGTGGCTCATACATTTACCACCCAGGTCAAAGAGTAGGGAGATGATTAGATGATAGGATTATTATACCGTAACAAATTGAGTTAAGATTTTTTTCAAATTAGGATTATTAGATCAAGATTTTAGATTTTAATTGAGATACTTTCACTAACTTTTAGATATTATATCTCTTTAACTAAGAGAGACTTTTGATTTTTAGATATGATTACTTTAGATTTTCATGTTTCGATTTTTCCATCCTAACCTTTTTGGCTAATAAGGTTTTTTGAAATATCTTTAGATTATTCTAACTTTACACTATAGGGCTTTTACAGATTAGGATCTATTATTTAGATTTAGTTAATTTTAGCTTTAATATTTTACTTAAATATAATTAAGATTTTGTGATTCAGATTTTATATATAATTATTTTGAAACTAAGATTGTTTATGCCTAAATCATAATATTGATTTAAAGATTGAACACATTTCATTTTATGATCAATTCTTGCAAATATCTAAACAACAAGAGATGTTTTAACCATTCTGTGCAAGTTTTGATTTTCACTGAGTAGGAGTCTGACTCCTGCCACACATCCTCATCAAAGTGAAGGCGTATCTCATGCCTGGGCTAGTAGACTGTTTGGACTCACAGACTAACTGGAGGAAATGCTGAGGAGGTTCCGGCTGAGAACACAGATCATACTGTGTGTAGATGAAAGGGCATCCAAGATTGACCTGATGCTAGTACCCAGTAGAAGGAGATGAACATTGATATGACTTTTTGGCCACACTGAGATACTTTGAAAGGACAGGGTACACATTTGATATGCCACACCCCAAATTGACTGAAACATCACAGATATAGACAGTTCTAGTAAGGCTTGAACGACTGTACTATAGAGGGACGAGGACTGTATGGCAGAGAGAGAGAGAGTTTCAATGGACTCTGACAGCAGACGTTGTAAGTGATTCCATCTGATTTTAAGCATCATAGAGGGGAGATGACAACAGTCTACAGACGACGGTCAACAGACGACGGTCAACAGACGACGGTCAACAGACGACGGTCAACAGACGACGGACAACAGATGATAGACAGACTCCGGACCATGAGAAACATCATGCAGAAATACCAGAGGGGAGTTGGGTATAATACCTTTAATGTTGAAACATTGTTGTAAATTACTCTGACAAATTTAAGAAGAACAAAGCTATTTAAGAATAGAGAGATTTAGGTTAGGGAAAGATTTAGAAATAATGAAGACATTTGTTTGTTAACTTGATGTCTATTTTTCAGATGCTGAAGAAGGTTAGGACAGTTAACAAGAGAATGCTAGTTGAGGGAACAATTCTAGTTGAGAATTGAGAAGAGCTAAATTTAGGACTAGAATTAGAATGACCTTAGAGAGGAAGGCATTACAATGAAGTATCATAACATATTATTTCATAATGATTTGATTGTGAGCTTAAGCATTGTTTTCTCTTTTGTTCCAGAAACATCTCACATGGGACATCTTTTCTCAAATGCATGGAACCAATTGGACCTGAGAGTTGAAGCAACCCACAATCTGATCTTTCCTAGTAGCACTGAGTTGTTAAGGAAAGTTTCTGCACGAAAGTGACTGGAATACTTACATGGTTGATAAAGTCCATCACAATACATACTGACAGTTTGAATTGAATAAAGAATATGAGTTTTAGGAAGAAGAAACCAGTTCCAAGAGAAGAAACCGTTTTAAGAAGAAAATTATGATATTTTAATTGTCCAAAAGAGAGACAGTGTCAATAAAGAGATTGAGGTAATTTAAGGTAATGACTTTGAGATGGAAAGTCAATGATTGAAGCTTTGGACCAGCGAGTCTGAAGACATGAACTAACAGTGAATAATGACAGACAATGTTAAGCCAGGTGCTAGGAGAAGTTTCTAGGGGTTAGCTTACACAAACATTTAGAATATAGTATGCATTTGTGATTAGATGTTTTATGTGACATATCAAAATTAGATGATTCATGTAAAATAAAGATTAAAAAGGATTTATTTGACATGTCTAGATAGAAAGAGATATTTAGAAGATGGTAGTATTTGAGAACTAACTGATAATTAATTAGAATTGGATGAAATTTAAATCAGGATCTATCTGAGATTTGAGAGAAGAGATAGTTAGGTATGCACTTGCTTTGTACACATCTTAGTTGAGAGATAGATAATGTAGAGAAACGACAGATTGCATTTTTTTTATGAAAATGAATCAGTGCGAGAGTTACAGACATAGGTTATACGAGTGTCCCATTGAGAAGTAATGGATTCTGGAACATGGTGAAATGTATTTACTTCATTTTATATTTTCTTATTTTTATTGGATGTTTTATTGGAAACATATCTGTATACTGACTTATACTTGGAATGATCTTTCCAAGGTAATTTACTTATGATTTCATCTTGTTTGGAACGTTAGCAATTGTATAACAACTAGAGGATTGCTAACTATTATGTATTTATATAGAATTACTTTCTATTGAGATGTCCCTTGTGTGCCTTTGGCGTTAAAGGGACATGAGTAGGGTTTGTTGGGAAGTAGTTTCTATATAATCATGTTTAAATACAGTTTGAACAGTTTAGAATGGTATTACTATTAGAGAGCGTTGTACAGCTATAGTTTGGGCCTGTTGTAGGATTCTAAGACATGGGGAAGATTCAGGGTCAAGCCAGATAAGACTTTCCTTCAGGATAGGGGGTAGTTGGTCACTATGACAACAAGTGACTGAGACAAGGAAGCAAGGCCAAGCAAGTGAGTGAGGACAGAGAGAGAGCCCTTACAGTTCTTATATTATAACATCAGCATAAACAGTATCTTATGGCTTAGGACTTATAGCTTATAACTCTGTTATATATTAGACTGCTTATAACTATATGATCTATTGTAGGTTAGACTGTAATTCCGTCACAGGTCTAATACATGTAGATGCCATTCAGACTAATAGAACCGGACATTTTACTGACAGAACATTAGACAGATAAGGGTTACTGAGTTATTCGGAAAACAGCTAGCAAGGAGTTACACTATGTAGTATGGAACATACATGTTAGGAACAGTGGCCTGAACATTAAGAGATAGGGAACATACGTAGACAGAAGTTAAGGTGACCGGCACATGTGCTCACATGAGACAGTCACGGGTCTGAGGAGAATCTTCTAGAAGGTGTGCGAACAACAATGCTAAGGCTATATAACCCTGTTCCATATGATCATTCGGGGCATTTTGTCACAACAAGTCTTGATTTCCTTGTTATGAGATGACCCTGTTTCCGTAACAAGAAGTACTTCATTAAACATTCTATTATCAACCTCAACCTGACTCCTGAAACCATCATTTCAACAAAGATCTTACCAAGCCTGAAATGACCTTTTAACAGACTCTTGCGTCAATGCAGCTCTGATGTCAGCCCCTTGTTGATTATCATGTTCAGGCACCACCTGGACAGGAGGCTGAATGTTTATAGGCCTGTCTTGATACTTCTCTGTAAATTTGTCCCAATGTTCCTCACAAATGCTGTGAAACACACAGCAGGCGAGTGTCATTTGCTTGCTCAGCTCCAACTTGCAGTCATTTCTTTTAGGAGGCACCTCCATCGACCTTTTAGTCTCCTAAAACACATCTTCACAACTGACTGTGCACTGCTCAGCCGGTAATTGTAGGTCTGTAGTTCATGTGTCAGTCTGCCTGTGTCCGAAAAGGGCTTCATGAGACAGTTCTGCAGGCGATCTCTGTCTTGACATTTGCCGCAATACTAACGTTGCCTGTAAAGATAAAAATCGATGTATCGTAAATCTTAATTTCATTTTAATATAATTGATAGGTAGGCTGTGCTACCAGTAGATACTGTAGCATACCTGCCAACCTAGTACCACTTCAGAGTGGACACAGCGTTTCGCCATGGTGCACAGCATTTGGGAAATGGGCATTCCACCATCTCAATAAGCCCACAAAAAAACATATGCACACTTGCCAACCTTGAAAAATGTTTATGAGTACCACTTCAGTGCGGACACAGCGTTTCGCCATGGTGCATAGCATTTTGGAAGTGGGCATTCCACCATCTCAATTAGCCCACAAAAAAACACATGCACACTTATAATATTATATATAAATCACTTGTATATTAAATAATACCGTGACTACTCCATTAGGGCCTTTTCCCATTGCTTGTAATTCAACAACCAACAATCTCTTCAATTTTAACCATAGAATTAGAATAAAAACATACCATTAGGGTCTGTTATTATTACAGTTTTTTTCTGATTGCTTAAGCACATGTTTTACTGAGGTTAAAACCGGCCTCATCTACAAAAAGTAGCTCACGTCCCATGGCATCTGCTTCTAGTTCCATCACTCTCTGGACAAAACAAAACAAATGCAACACATCAGGCCCATGCACAGCACTACAGTATGCACTTCCAAATTCAGAACCAATGACACTATAGCTTACCTGCACATAGTCATATCCCAGTTGCTTTACACATTATGTGTTTCTCTCAAAAGGAACTCTGTAAATGTGCTTCATTCTTATTCTGTGGCGCGCAAGTACACGACTTAGTGCAGAAATACTTACACTGTGTATATTTTGAAAGATGGTGTCATTATCAATTATGCACTGCTGTATTTCGCGCAGTCTTATTGCATTATTGGCAATCACCATGTTCACTATATGGGTCTCTTGCTCTGGAGTGAACATTCTTCCTCTGCCCCCAACATCTGGATGTCTAGCAATTCTGTAAAGTAACAATTTCAGTATTTTTGCATGTATGGTACTGTTGTGTTTCTCATTAGAGTATGGCAGTGCTACAAAGTACTTACCGATTCTCATTTCGAAATGTCCTAATGATGCTTGCCACAGTGTAGCGGCTCGAATTAGGCTGAACCCGTTGGCCAGCTTCCCTCAGGGCCATCCCATGGTTGATGACATGGTCCACTATTGTAGCTCTGATGTCATCAGTTATTCTATTTCTTACTCTTCTTACCCTTCCTCCTTCCCCTCCTCGTCCTCCTCTTGCTCCTCCTCATCCTCTTCTTCTTGCTCCTCCTCATCCTCCTCATGCTCTTCTTGCTCCACCGTTTCTCTTCCTCTAACTTCCTCTAACCCTCTCGCTTCTTCAACTCCACGTCCTCTTCCTCCAACTTCTTCACCTCCCTGTCCACTTCCTCCAACTTCTTCACCTACACGTCCTCTTCCTCCAACTTCTTCACCACCACATCCTGTCCCTCGGCCTCCTCGGCCTCCTCTGATTCTCACTCTTCTCACTCTTCTGCTCCTTCCATTGTACTCCACACAGACAGCTTACCTGTGGCTTATTTATAGTGCTTAGGCTGATTGCAAAGTGAACTAATTATCTCAAACTGTTTTCACCTGTGAAAGTGTGCCAGACAGTTGGCAAAATAGTGTTAATGATAGCCATACATGTGTATAATTTTGCTAGGAGTGTGTTGGAAATTTGGTAATTGAGTGTAAGCAGTGAGTTGTGCCTAAAGTTCTGCAAAAAGAGTGTTGTGCAGTGAATTGTGCCTTTAGTTTTGCAAACTCAGTGAGTGGTTTTGCTATATATGTTAATAGTTTTAGAAATTGTGCTACAAGAATCGCGATTAGCGCTTAAGCATTCAGAAAAAACTGTAATATTACTAGAGGGTAGGGCACTCCAATTATAACAATTATTGGGATAGATGCTGAGTCTCCAGTTCATTTAGTTTTCTTCCCCCTGTACATGACGTTTGCAATCTAAACTGGAGGGCTAGGTGTGCATTATAATCAATCCTGCAAATATATTTTTATTAAATTGTAAGTTTGCCTCCTCATCCAAAATCAGCAGCACCTCCCTCTGTCAGCCACAATATCATCCAACTGCAGCCACAAATGGGCATTCTTGTGCTGGTGGGGGTTCCTGTTTTCGCAATCTGGAATGCCCCGGAACACTTATTCCATAGCGTTCGAATTCATTATATTACAACATTCACGGTTAAGGTTAGGCAATGAGGTTACTAACCAACACACTCTCACTGCATTTTGTAATACAGTGAACCCTCGCTATATCGCGGTTCACCTTTCACGGTCTCGCTGCTTCGCGGATTTGCTTCGTGTACTGTGTTGTGCATTCTGATGGGCTAAACAGTCTCTCCGCTTCTTCTCTACCTGTGTGTCAATAACGTTGCGGTTTATACACGTACGTAAAACAGCTTGCCAAATTTAAGTTTGCAAATTATCTTGCAATTACAAGTTTCTCTAAAACCCATAATGACAACAAAACGTTCTGCGTTTTTTTTCATAATAATTTTTTATTTTTTCCCATTCTAATCCAATGACTCGGGTCGCGGTGGGGCTGTGTTGATCTCCGCAATTTGAAGCCTTCAGTTCGTATTAAAGATTAAAATTATTATTTTACAGTAAAGTAGTTATTTGTAAAAAAAACATTTATACAGTACTTTTATTTGTTAAACAAATGCTTGGGCCTCTAAAAAGGTTTTGTTCTTTGGTTTCAATATATTATGGAGTATTTCATTGTATAATAATTGTAAAAAATAAAGGTTACTACTTCGCGGATTTCGCCTATCGCGGGATCTTTTTGGAACGTCGAAAAAACAAGGGTTCACTGTATAGTCACGCAATTTTAATCTGTTGGTTCGTGTACACGGACACGATTTTCTCGTTTTGTTCATGTCTCTCAGGACGTTTCATTGGTCGATGAAACGCTACCAGGAACACCCTATGGGCACTAAATAGGACTATGCATTTAACAACTATAGCTATCTGTGACATTTTAATAAGCAAGGTCTCTCTACCACTAGTTGACTAAAAACTGTGAAGTTAGTTAGCCGCACGTAGCTAACCTACTTGCATTATTAATGTTAGTTACTGTAGCTAGCTACCTAGCTACCTTGATAAGATGTCAGCAGAAAAGCTAGCAAACTATGACTGTGTTGGTTAGCTATGTCCTTGAGTAGCCCCTTTTCAACTGATCAGTGGTGGGCGGTCAGGGCCTGCAAGGCCTTCTCTGCAGGCCCAAAGATAATCAGAATTAGAAATGTATTTTTGTACTTCTTTAATATATTTTTTCATTAACACTATATATATTTTACAAAGTTAACTTAAATTAGTCTATATGGTGATTCTATATGGTGATTTCATTGCTACAGTACGTTCTTTTCAGTTGCCTTGCTTTTAGCACAGCTCATATAAATGAAAGCTTTTATCCAATAACATTTTTTCATCTGTGTTGTCTCCGGGTAGACTAGGGCATCAGAATTCTGAGTGAATACCGTCTGCTTTTGAAGCACATCAGGACCATGTTGTTGATTGTCATATTTTTTACCAATCAGATTTCGACTTTACCATGTTGGGTGTGTTCTTTGACCAAGTAAAGCGTTTCTGCAGGCCTAGCCTTACGTCAGCATCGTTTCTGTTGCTGATAGAAGGGGCAGTTCAATAAACGTCTGCAAAAAAAAGTTCGCCATCCGAACAACAATTCTAGTTAACTAGCTTAGCTCTCCCAGCTTAGCTCTCCCGTCTCCGATTTCTTTAAACTTTAGGTTTTTAGATTTTTTACTTTTAGCAGAATGGCAGATGAAGGTGAAGAAGTAGCTTTGGTGGCGATATAGGACTGGGCAGGATCGACTCTCAGCACTGGGCAATATATTTTATTGGAACTTAAGGCAAAGATATGCTGTAAAACCGAGTCATAGAAGTATTTTTAGAAGAGAAAGGAGGACGGACTTCGTTTTCAAATAATGAGCAGCTTTGGTGAGTTTGATGGATTTTTATATATTTTTATTAGCAGGGCCTTAGGGATGGGCCGATACTGATACCAGTACATTTAAGTACAGGAAAGAATGAAGGATGCAATATGGTGCATACTGTAACTGTAAAAAATGGAATGAGAAATGCCCCGGACCTAGCCTCTGAAAGCCACCTTCAGCAAGGAAAGACAAATATTGGTAGTTTGCAAAACTTCTGGGTGAACAAAATAGTGGTATTTCTAAATTCTGACATACTAACGTTAAGAAATATAACTTAAAGTAAATACGATGTAGCCTATTTAGATTTTGTTCAATAGATTATCTTAATAGTACAGCTAATTGTGTACCGATTATAATAAAACAATAAAATATCTTAACAGAATAATATGATTAGGTAATTATCCCTGTTTTGGAGAAAGTCACTTCAAACATATATTTTCATCTTACAGAAAAATTCTGCAATGCTTAGTTAGGGCAAATTCGAACACAAAAGTCTATTGCGATCACGTTTACAAACGTGTTTCTTTCACTTTATTAGGGAAGAAGACGTAAACCATTGACCTCTAATAAATATTACACATTCTTGACCTGCAATGTAAATGATAATCTTCTGGATATGTAGAAATATTTATTTTTCTATATTTGAACTGGCTGATCAACATCTAAGAAATATGGAAGCCCATAAGGGACTAAATTCAAATGATAATGCAATTTCAGAAATGTGTTATTAGAGACAATATTCAAATTAAAATGCAATAATCCAATTGCATTTTAATTTTCACATAATCATATGGCCATTCTATGACAATATTCAAATTCAAATGGAATAACCATTTGACATTTCATTTTCAAAGACGTACCACGCTTTACAAAGGACTATATTCAAATGTTATTGAAAATGTTAAAGTTAAAATCCAATATAAACAATGTAGTCCAATTTCCCATTTATGCAAGCATTATTTAAGTCTCAAATTTAAGTCTCTTCATTTTCAAAGACTTGGATGTGCTGTACAGTGGACAATATTAAATTGCATTAAGCTAAACAGTGCCCCCAGTGAATTGCATTTTAATTTAAGTCACCACGCTCTTATGGGGACAAAACTAAATCATGAAAATGCAATCTGTCAGACCACTCATCAAGGTGGGTCTTCAGTTTAAACATACAGTGCCTTGCAAAAGTATTCGGCCCCCTTGAACATTTCGACCTTTTTGCCACATTTCAGGCTTCAAACATAAAGATATAAAACTGTAATTTTTTGTGAAGAAGCAATAACAAGTGGGACACAATCATGAAATGGAACGAAATGTATTGGATATTTCAAACTTTTTTAACAAATAAAAATCTGACAAATTGGGCGAGCAAAATTATTCAGCCCCTTTACTTTCAGTGCAGCAAACTCCTTTCACTGAGGATCTCTGAATGATCCAATGTTGACCTAAATGACTAATGATGATAAATAGAATCCATGTGTGTGTAATCAAGTCTCCGTATAAATGCACCTGCTCTGTGATAGTCTCAGAGGTCCGTTGAAAGCACAGAGAGCATCTGTAAACAAGGAACACACCAGGCAGGTCCAAGATACTGATGTGGAGAAGTTTAAAGCCGGATTTGGATACAGAAAGATTTCCCAAGCTTTAAACATCCCAAGGAGCACTGTGCAAGCGATAATATTGAAATGGAAGGAGTATCAGACCACTGCAACTCTACCAAGACCTGGCCGTCCCTCTAAACTTTCCGCTCATACAAGCAGAAGACTGATCAGAGATGCAGCCAAGAGGCCCATGATCACTCTCGATGAACTGCAGAGATCATGGCTGAACGTAATCATCAATCAGATCTACAAGATACCAGCCTAACTTAACCTAAACCCAATCCTAGCAATGGCCAAACTAAATAGAGGTGTCACCATGCTTAAAAGGGACATTACATTAACAAAACCAACATTGCCTTGCACTGGCGTATAGAAAAAGATTTTCTAGGTGTCCATGTCTCAGTTTGAAGTTCACGCCAGCCCTCACTGGGCTGGACATGACAAGTGCTGCTTAGTGCCTGGGTACCAGAACATTGCCTGGGTACCAATGTTAGGAGGTGTGTTCTTTTGGTGGTTTAATTATGAATTAGGGTTAAATAAATCATGGAAATCATTTAGAAATAGCTTTCGGTTTGAGATTTTTGAAATTCGAGTAACGGAATAATGTAAAATACACATATTTAGGAAAAGTCAAGGGAGGAGGAGGGAGTAGCTTTCAAAATCAGATTTATTTTAATTACAAACACGTTGGCGGTTTTAGTGTTAATAAATCCTTTCTCCTAAAATGTACACTTGTTCACTACAAGTGTGCACATTGAAAGAATGGATAGGGTAAATACTGTAAGATATATCCAGCTGTGCAAGCAAATACTCGCTTCTCTGCTCTCCCATGGGTCAAGGAATCAAAAGGCAAGTAGATTTATATTCTATTTTAATTTGATACTACATTAACATTGTTTTTCTTTTTAGCTGTAGGAGCTTGAACAGTACTGTCACTACAAATGTATTAATGTAGGGGACATATGGCGGTCAGGAAACAAAATGAAAACAGAGCCATACAGTACAGAAAGAAAGGCCACATACACCCCTCGGGTCAAGTATTTTCCCTTTATTGAGTTTGGGTGGTGTAATAATTTGGAAAGTGGTAGAGGCCTCTGTTGCCTAGATACAGGGAGAGGTGATGTCAGCGGTCTAATATATATTGTCTAATTTGTTCCCTAATGTGACTCTGTTTGGAAGAATTACTATGATTACACCTACTGTACAAATTCCCTACTGCCGAAATCAAGAATAGTCATTCCTGCTTTCTTGACCAGATCCCCACCTCACAGAAGAAGGTGAAAAATTGAAGCCATCTGCTAATGCATGATGAACCCAACAACCAACTAATATGATTGCACCCAACCCAACAGACGACTGAATTGTTTACAGTACAGACATTTGTGTGTATCGATAGAGCCAAAATATTAAACAAAGAAAGTACATAGGGTCTGAAAATGTTTGGGCACCCTGTCAATAAGCGCTTGGTAAAAAACCCTTTTTGGCAGATACATCTCCTTCCAAATATTTCCTGTATCCAGCTGTTCTTGACTTATTGACGAGAGTTCACATACAGTCGTGGTTAAAATTTTTAAGAATATCACAAGTATTGTTCTCCACAAAGTTTACAGATTCGGTGTCCTTAGAAGTTTATGTCAGCAGTTACTATGGTACACTGAAGTATAATTACAAGTATTCCAAGTGTGACATCTTTAATTGTTTAAAAGTTTATGCAAAGAGTCAATATTTGCAGTGTTGACCCTTCTTTTCAAGACCTCTACAATCCGCCCTATCAGTTGGCTTCTGGGCTACATCAGACTGATGACAACCCATTCTTGCATAACCTATGCTTGGAGCTTGTCAAAAGATGTGCGCTTTTGTTTGTTCACCCGCCTCTTGAGGATCGACCACAAGTTCTCAAAGGAAATAAGGTCTGGGGAGTTTCCAGGCCATGGACCCAAAATGTCTATGTTTTGTTCCCTGAACTACTTAGTTATCACTTTTGCCTTATGGCGAGGTGTTCCATTATGCTGGAAAACGCATTGGTCATCAACAATCTTTCTCTGAGGATGTGTTTGTACCATGTTTTATTCATGGCTGTGTTCTTAGGCAAGATTGTGAGTGAGCCCACTCCCTTGGCTGAGAAGCAACCCCAAACATGAATGGTCTCAGGATGCTTTACTGTTAGCATGACACAGGACTGATTGTAGCGCTCACCTTGTTTTCTCCAGACAAGGTGTTTTCTGGATGGCCCAAACAATCGTAAAGAGGATTCATCAGAAAGAAGGACTCTAACCCAGTCCTCAACAGTCCAATCCTGCACCTTTTGCAGAATATCAGTCTGTCACTGATGTTTTTCAGGAGAGAAGTTGCTTATTTGCAGCCTTTCTTGACACCAGGCCATCACCCAAAAGTCTTAGCCTCACTGTGCATGCAGAGGCACTCACACCTGCCTGCTGCCATTCCTGAGTAATCTCTGCATTGGTGGTACTCCGATCCCGCAGCTGAATCAACTTTAGTAGAGGATCCTGGCGCTTGCTGGACTTTCTTAGGTGCCCTAATGCCTTTTTCACAACAATTGAACCTCTCTCCTTAAGTTATAAATTATTGATTTTTAGGTGCAGTCTTACTAGCAGCAATATCCTTGCCTGTGAAGCCCTTTTTGTGCATGATGACATGTTTCCTTGCAGGTAACCATGGTTGACAGAGGAAGAACAATGATTTCAAGCACCCCCTCCTTTTAAAGGATCCAGTCTGTTATCCTTGCTCAATTAGTATGACAGAATAATATCCAGGCTTGTCCGCGTCAACACTCTCACCTGTGTTAACGAGGCAATCATTGACATGATGGCAGCTGGTCCTTTTGTGGCAGGGCTGAAATGCAGTGGGAATGTTTTTGGGGGATTAAGTTACTTTTATGGCAAAGAGGGACTTTGCAATTGATTGCAATACATCTGATCACTCTTCATGACATTCTGGAGTATATGCAAATTGCCATCATCAACACTGAAGCAGCAAAATTTGTGGAGACCAGAACTTGTGACATTCTGAAAACTTTTGACCATGACTATAGATTTCAACCTTCTTAGGATGAAGACTCACTAGTAAATTATTGTAATGCCACACGAGAGAGCGAAGCATACATGCCTGCAAGACATCATAACAGGATCAACAAAACAACAAAGACTGCAAAGGCAGAGATTGACTGGAACTAAATACACAGAGTAATGAATGGATTGCTGACAGCTGATAATAGTGAACAGAAAACAAGACCGGGTATTGGTGGGGAATGAGGTCATTGTCCAGAAGAACTGACTCTAATAAGTCTTGATTGCCACCTGCCATGGCCTGAGTTGTGATAGTACCTCCCTAAAATGCCTCAAAATGCAGCCTCAAAAACGCGAAACCCAAGCAGCAGCAGGGGGCATAGCCTCTTCCTTTGGTCCAAGGGACCACACAGCAGGGGATGGAGCCTCTTCCATGGCTGCTGGAGAAAAAAAAGCAGCAGGCGGCGGAGTCCTCTGCAGCTGTAGGTGACTCAGCAACCTTGCATAGCACCCCTGCTGGCTAAGCAGGAAACGTGGCAGGCTGACATTGCACCCCCGCTGGCTGTAAAGGGGGCATGGCAGGCTGGTGTATAGATGGGTTCCGGGCAGGAGTACATACTGTGGCTGGAGGACTGGTGATCCGGGCAGGTGGATGTGTGGCCCGGGCAGGTGGTAGAAGTCCTCCACAACCCCCTGTGCTCCTCAAAATACTTTCTTGGGAGGAGTAAGGGGATCTCTCCATCTTGGACTCTCCCGGGTGTGTTGACCATGGCCTGCTGCTGACCTGACCGGTGTAATTGTATGTTGGGAGCTGAGAGGGTATGTATGTTAAGGTCCACCCTCCACTGTTACACACCAGTCAAGAGAAACTCCACACTAAGGATTGGAATGGCAGCAAGAGGGCTGGCACACAGGAAGACCAGTCCTGTATGCATGATATTACCAGAGTCTGATCCCTGTGCACTAGATGGCATCCTGGGTAGGTATTGCACACCGCTATTGGTAAATATTATTATTATTATTATTATATTATAATAAGTCCAGTTTCTAGTACCACAGACCTGGTCACGTGGATCTGGTATCCTTTTAGTAAGAGTTGGCTGCCATCTCTCTTCAAGGAGGATTCTAAGGTAAACCCAAACTTGGTATCCTGCTTTCAATCTTTAAATAGTAAATCGGTGCGTAGAGAGAAACCTGCCCACTCCCCACATATCCACAGCCACTTGACAGACACCACTGGTATCCCACGAGCTACAAGGCACAGGAATGTACCTGTGCGTCAAGCCCTATCAATGACCAAGTGGGTCATCTCAGCTATGTCCTGAGCCAGGCTGCCACCAACCTTTCACCTTCCTCATCCACTATTTCTTTGAAAAGGATCCTGTGAACTGGGTAGGTTGCTCTGGTTTCTTTCTGCAACCTGTTTTATTGGTGTGTCATTCTTTAATGGCATTGTGGAGTATGAAGGAGGCAGAATGCCGAAGGAGTTCATTTTCCTTATTTTGTTTAAAGCCTTGCATATGAAAAATAAAGAATCTAAGCCAACAAGGCTACTTAACAGCACGGGTGACAGTGATGCCCAAAATAACAAACATTTATTACTACAAGACGAAAATCACTCACTGTACATAATGTGGTAAACCACGGATGATCTATAGCTGAGTTTACATAGATTTAAACCTTCTCAGGACGAATACTCATAGCACACTTATTGTCATGCCTGCAGGATATTATTATATTCCCTTTTTTCCTCAAAGGTGAATTTACTGAGTGTAGTTAGACTTGTATTGACCTTGTTGATAACTTAATATCAAAATATCTGACTCCATATGTATTAATAATTAAACTAAATGATGTGCAAGTTAATATAGTAGGTCCCGCAAATCACAGGGCTTGAGTTCCAATAGGTAGCTTGGCTATCGCCCCAAGCCATGCACTATAATGGCCTGTGTACAGAGCCAGACCCGTTTGGCTGAATCCTCATCTACCAGCAGCAATCGGAATAACCTCAGCAACCTCGGCTGTGGCAGGCCAGTCGGGCATGTCTCTCTCTCTGGTGACTGAACCACTCTGGGCCGAGCCTGGCACGAGAGGGCCGGCTCAGACTGTCACTCTTTTTTAAGTGACTTGACTGTCCAGACCGTGCCTTTAGGCTGAACTGTGTTATCTTCTTCAGCTGATATCCAAGAACAGCTAGGGAGCAACTCTTGACTCATTGAGGTCAAGTTTAAGAGTCCCCAGATGCTCACTAAAATGTATGTGCACAGGTGAGATTTAAGAGCCGACCCTAAGGGCAGGCAGATAATAGGCAGACAATATGTTTTTCCCACGACAACTCCACCAGAGATGTACAGTGAATAATTGGGAATGTCATAAACGGAACTTAGATTAATGTAATACAATTTAATTCCCATAATAAACATACAGTATGTAACACTTTAACCAAGGCTATTAATTGAAATGACATATAAAGAATAATATACACTCACCTAAAGGATTATTAGGAACACCCGTTCAATTTCTCCTTAATGCAATGATCTACTCAAGCAATCACATGGCAGTTGCTTCAATGCATTTAGGGGCGTGGTCCTTGTCAAGACAATCTCCTGAACTTCAAACTGAATGTCAGAATGGGAAAGAAAGGTGATTTAAGCAATTTTGAGCGTGGCATGGTGTTTGGTGCCAGACGGGCCGGTCTGAGTATTTCACAATCTGCTCAGTTACTGGGATTTTCACACACAACCATTTCTAGGGTTTACAAAGAATGGTGTGAAAAGGGAAAAACATCCAGTATGCGGCAGTCCTGTGGGCGAAAATGCCTTGTTGATGCTAGAGGTCAGAGGAAAATGGGCTGACTGCTTCAGGCTGATAGAAGGGCAACTTTGACTGAAATAATCACTTGTTACAACCGAGGTATGCAGCAAAGCATTTGTGAAGCCACAACACGCACAACCTTGAGGCGGATGTGCTACAACAGCAGAAGACCTCACCGGGTACCACTCATCTCCACTACAAATAGAAAAAAGAGGCTACAATTTGCAAGAGCACACCAAAATTGGACAGTTGAAGACTGGAAAAATGTTGCCTGGTCTGATGAGTCTCGATTTCTGTTGAGACATTCAGATGGAAGAGTCAGAATTTGGCGTAAACAGAATGAGAACATGGATCCATCATGCCTTGTTACCAGTGTGCAGGCTGGTAGTGGTGGTGTAATGGTTTGGGGGATTTTTTCTTGGCACACTTTAGGCCCCTTAGTGCCAATTGGGCATTGTATAAATGCCACAAACTAAAAAAAAAGAGGAGGAAAATGTTGTTTGAATGGCACAGTGTGCCTATTACACACTGTGAAGGGCACAGTGTGCCTATTACCAATGGCGAAAAGACGTTGGAGTGGCAAAAGCTCGCAGACGCTGTAAGAAAGTCGGACTGTGGCCGAAATATAAAGTGGTCAGATATCAGTCGATGTCAAAGCGTCTAGCGCTTCATCGTGAAAGTGTCTGCCACGGGTGGGGGGAAATTGGCTACATTACAGCAACATGTCTGCATCCCAAATTATTTTGACATTGGTGGAATGCAAATTCTTTCGATTAATGAACACATGTTCATTCTCATTCATTGTCCTTATGGCAACATGAGTGCAGTCAATAGCACCGATTACATTTGGGAAACCGGACAAATTGTGCTTTTTTGTTTGACTGTTCACCCGCCGTGTACGGAAACTTAATGTAATTATGCGACAAGCCTATTATACCGACTAACACGTCTGGCATAACCCGGCTAAGGGTTGACTGAGATATCCCTGACATGTCAGTCTGTTCCATCTGGAAAGTGCCAGTCGCCAGAAATCCTGTTATTTGTGTTATGAAAGGCGCCAATAAATAATATGCATTATTAGGCTATTATTATTATTATAATAATATTCTAACAGTGCAAGATCAGCTATTGTGCGTCATTACGCATTGTGATGGCATGGCTTTTTTAACCATCCATTTAATTGTATCTGAAAATCTACAGAGTTTGGAATTAATCTAATTGTAAATGGAAAATAGCTCTGCACAAATGGAATTTATTGCATATTTCAAAATGGTTAAGACATTGAAACTCATTTAAAAATGAAAAGAACTAAATGCATATAAATGAACACTATGTTTCTGTATCTGATTACGACAGTTATACTATGAAAACAATATTCCCCAATAGACAAAAAATACTATGTATCATCATAGTATCATGTATCATTATTTAACAATCTGCACCGCTAGACAGAGTCATCGACAAGAATATCCGTTTTAAACATGATTTTGTTCTGTTTACTGTATTATTTATGAGGATGAATTACGTAACATGCCAATATTACGGATAATATTTGAGTGTTCGTCTTGCAAATATGTGCACTATGTGCTTCTTTTGTATTTACGTTACAATCTTGTTTTATTTTGTTCACTGCAGGTGTGAGGATGTCGCAGCCAGGTCTGGTCACAGCCGCACTAGACACCAGTACATCCTCAGTTCCTACACCACACGAACGCAGCACACACACCAGATCGCAATCACCAGAGTACTGACACCTGCCTTCATGCACACAACAGCATATATATACAGGTCCTCCATTAGTCCTCTTTGCGAGGTATTATTCTATGGAACTACTGAGCGCTTTGTACATTTTGATTACCCGTGTTTTGACCATTTTTCTCTCTCACTCTCGAGTTCGCCTAGTGATTCCAGTACTGTGCCTGTGACCATCCGTTTACTGACCTTGTGAGCCGTTATTCTTCACCACCCTCCCGGATC
>JACXGM010013098.1:0-10789 GCA_016801145.1 Umbra pygmaea
TCTAGCATCTTTGACACTGTATGTCTATCTGTACGTCTAGCATCTTTGACACTGTATGTCTATCTGTACATCTAGCATCTTTGACACTGTATGTCTATCTGTACGTCTAGCATCTTTGACACTGTATGTCTATCTGTACGTCTAGCATCTTTGACACTGTATGTCTATCTGTACATCTAGCATCTTTGACACTGTATGTCTATCTGTACATCTAGCATCTTTGACACTGTATGTCTATCTGTACATCTAGCATATTTTACATGTATGTCTATCTGTACATCTAGCATCTTTGACACTGTATGTCTATCTGTACAGCTAACATGCTTGCCACTTTGTATGTCTATTGTACTTAATTGTGTTAAGTCCCACATGCCCTGCAGCGCATTCAATAAAAAATGAATTGCTGCTCAATGTGCAAAACGAGCTGACGAAGCAGGAAGGTCGAGTATGCTAGTCCTCTACTCATTACGATGCCCTAAAAAAATCTTAACTGCGTTCCATATTGCACCGTATGTAGTTCCCTCAATCTGACACGGTTTTGTGGGAGGCAACCATAACGTGTAGAATGAAGTCCTAATCGCGGCGAGACCAATGTCTGCTGTCAGGGAGTGGGACTGGTGCGACTGGAAGTCAGTTAGTGGATTTATGAGACTGAAAATCATTCAATTGAATGATTCTGAACTGAAGTTTGCTTATCTAAGTGCTACATGCTGACACATACCATGTTTCCCCATGAATAATTAAATTGTTTTCATCTTTATTGCCTCTCTGCACTTACCCATTGCATCACTGTTGCTGTTTTTTAAATGAAAGGATTTGTTTTCACCCTGACAAGTGGAAGGATCATGTTTTGATGGTGTGTGTCAGTTTGTTCTCAAGTCCTCATTCTGCAGTTGTGTTCTTTTATTTAAATCTCCTCTTTTGCTTCTTCAGTGAATTGCAATGTTTCCTCATTGTATTTATGTAGGCGAACATCTTTACACAATAACTTTTTTCTTCTCCATTTTCCTCCCCTCCCAAATTTCCTCAACAGTTTTGCCCACTGCCGACTCCAGAAGTAAGAATACAATACAATTTCACCATTGACATTTGGAGTATAACCAAGGGGGTAGGCTTACACCCGGAAGGTAAAGCAGCTCTGGGTGGATTCTGATGCCAACTGGCTATCACCTTACGTTAGCATTCCATTAATTCCATTCATTCTAGGGGTCACTTTGACAGCGAATAAACTTACATCCAAAGCATTTAAACACTCTATTTGTCCTTTGTTAATTTCTAAAGAAACCGGACAATGTATTAAAAGCTCCATTACCTTATATCTCACGTAATGGCCGCGTAGCAGCCTTTTTTGTGAAAATATGCGAACTATTGTGTCATAACCATGCGACGTACTGTCGCACAGTAGAGATATTACCGTAAAGTCCAGGAGAAGCTTGCAGGAAATTGGGGGACGTAGAGGCATACAGTAAAAATGTATTTTGGCAAATTTGCCAAAGTTGTTCCTGCTCCTACACTCATGGACAACTCCTATTCACGCTCTCCTTCCTCTGCAAGAGGCAAGATTCGGAATGATTCAGATTTCTCTTGGCATGGCTAAGATAAGAATTTCAACTTTCAGAGAAGTTGCTCACGTCACAACTATGTCAGCACGCTCTGCTTGAGGCTGCGCAGTACGCTTGTCTATCACTGAAAAAGTGCATCTAATTGACTTCACGTTCTCTCCATAGGAATTAATGGCAAGGTTTTGTCCATCTTGCATACTGTTATTGAGATAAGCCATAAAATCGTAACCATCGATGGTAGGCTTAAAACCAGCTACGACATGACTGTACACTGTACACATGATTTTACACTGATCAAAAAAATAAAGGGAACAGTAAGATGACATACCCTAGATCTGAATGAATGAACTAATCGTATGAAATACTTTCGTCTTTACATAGTTGAATGTGCTGACAACAAAATCACACAAAAATGATCAATGGAAATCAAATGTATCAACCCATGGAGGTCTTGATATGGAGTCACACTCAAAATCAGTGGAAAACCACACTAATGGCTGATCCAACTTTGATGTAATGTCCTTAAAACATGTCAAAATGAGGCTCAGTAGTGTGTGTGGCCTTCATGTGCCCATATGACCTCCCTACAATGCCTGGGCATGCTCCTGATGGCGGATGGTCTCCGGAGGGATGTCATCCCAGACCTGGACTAAAGCATCCGCCAACTCCTGGACAGTCTGTGGTGCAGCGTGGTGTTGGTGGATGGAGCGAGACATGATGTCCCAGATGTGCTCAATCAGATTCAGGTCTGGGGAACGGGCGGTCCAGTCCATAGCATCAATGCCTTCCTTTCGCAGGAAATGCTGACACACTCCAGCCACATGAGGTCTAGCATTGTCTTGCATTAGGAGGAACCCAGGGCCAACTGCACCAGCATATGGTTTCACAAGGGGTCTGAGGAACTCAATTGCTATTAGATAAGTAGTTCCTTCGCTCTGAAATGAAAATCTGTACACGGTCTTGTACCTTTGATTTTTGGGGGATTTTTCACTCTAAATTATATGTAGTATGCTTATGAGTCACATTGTAGCTGGTTAGCCTAAGGCATGGTCTAAAACTCTTTATATATGAATTTGTTCAGCTGTTGATTGGAGAAATTAATGGGAAACTTACTTCCAGAGCCTAAGCTCTCTTGGAGGAGGGGCGGGACTGTGGAGGCCGATTTATACTTCTGCGTCGAGGTTACTGCGTAACCTACGCCATAGGCATACGCTGTAGCTTACATTGTCATGAGCATTTATAATTCTGTGTCGGTGTCTGTGTTGCGCTGCAATGCAACGCATTCAAGCTGACTAATCACAGATCTTGCACTGTGACGCATAGTTATATTTTTGGATAGGTACGACGCAGGGTACGGTGTAGGCAACAAGCTACAGCGTTGGCTACGCCATAACCTTGACTCAGAAGTATATATCAGCCTTAACCCTGCCACTAATGCAGCTCCCAAAATATCTCTGGGATGGCAGGGGTGCGCACATGATTTCTCCAACCACATGTTGCCCAGTCGCCGATTTCCTTCATCCAATTCTGCATTTTGTAATTGTGTAGTGACAAAAACATTCTGAGTTTGGAGGAAAACTCTGGCGCAAAATGAACCTAGCTCACGTAGGACGTCGTTCGTGGTTCGACTTGTCGAGTCTGTTTTCTGAAGATACGAATGGTACTGGCTTTTACACTACGTTTTTAATAAACTGTCTGTACACTTACAAATTTCTCAATGCTTCAGTTTGCATGTAGGGACCCTCATTATGCTACCATGGAAGTGTGGTGCTATTTTGAGCCTTGTTAGTGGTATAAAATAGTGATTTATTTTTACTTCATCCATGCCCTCACAACTAGCGTTATACGGTACTTATCAGTTTGCACTAAAACTGGGCACATTCCATAAGCATGAAAACATATCCCAGAGAACGGTCGACTCTGTACCAATGTGTTATTAACCCCTAGGTTCATTTTGTGCCGGAGTTGTCCTTTAAAGGTGCTATTTATAGAATTTGAGAAAATTGGAACTACTTTCTCTTTCCAGCTGACAGCTTGCAAATGCTGTTAAACTGGATTACTAGATATTTAAAAAATAAAAAAACAATGAGTGGGACAATGATTTCCTACATTATACAGTGCTAACTGCCCTAAAATGCATAAATTATATTAAAATAATGTTGTGCCCTTTGACAATCACTTTTCATGTCCTCATTATTATTCCTGTTTAAACGGCAAAATATGCACTTAATAGTGTACAAAATTATTGTCCCAACAGATTTTTCTGATATTTAAATGTAGTGAAAAACATATTTTAAAGCTTTTGTAAGTGTCACTGGAAAAGAAAGCGAAATTCTATGCAGTGCACCTTTAAATGTATGCTATAAACCACCAGCACCACATCATTTCACAGAAGTTTCTGTCCAAAGGTGGGAATTTACTTGAGTAAAAGTAATTTATGAGTTACTATGAGTTCACAAGTTTTGGGAAGTCCCTACTTAAGACCAAAATGATCAGGTAAAGGGAGTTCATATCATAAAAGTGACCTATAAAGCAAATAGAAAGAGTTTAAAAAAAATCAATCATGGTCGCTGGTAAGATATGAAGTCACTTTACATGATAATTTTGGTTGTAAGTAGGGACTTCCCAAAACATGTGAACTCAAGTAACTCAGAAAAGTACTTAAATTCCCACGTCTGCTGTTACCAAATATTGTTTTTTCATGAAATCTTTGTTTTAATATATATGAGGATTAATATTTTGATAATATAATATTGAATAGTGTCTATAACAAAGAATGTGGTTCATAAATGCTTAGACACTGCCACCTGCTGGTCAAGCGTCAACATTGAAATTACTTTTATTTTGAAATATAAACGAACACGGAAATAGTGTTGTTGTTGAGGGTGAGTGCTTAACTATTTGTAGCTAGATGCATTAATGTTGAACAAAGTCAATAGTTATCAAAACATCAACGTAAATTGGCAGTTAGCCAGCCGGATAAATGTAAATATTTTGTTACCTCAGTGCAAGGCTAAATTACTGATTCGTAATATTATGACATGTACGTTAGCAAGCTAGCCAAATTGGCTATAGCACAATGTCAACAGTCTATAAGTTTACAGGTCACTAAATCTATTGCTATAGTTATCTGGGAAAACTATATGCATAGATCATAAGCAGTTGAAATGTTCACTCGCCTTCTGAAAGCAATCAATCAAAATTATAAATTTGATTTAGGTTCTTTCCGAAATTAAACTCTTGCATTAGCTAGATCCAATTGATTATCGGTCTGGAAAGCCAATTGACAAAATATATTTGACAGCCAATTGACAATGTACTGTAATTACATTGTGACCACCAATACTTCCCATCATGCCATGGTCAACATAAATTGTTCAGTAGCTTTAGCTGCGAACTGACTCCTAAACCCGTGGACAGACTGTTGTTTACCTTTTTTATTTTTGTTATATTGCTTTACTGTAGTTGTTTGACCCACATATTATTTTAGGGAAACCAAGCCTCATTTGCCCTAGTACAAGCTCTTTCATATAACACGAGAAAACAGTAGACCCTGTAATCCTTTAGCTAAATATCAAATTGGCTGTTACACATTAAAGCACAGAGTAAAATGCGTAGAGCTGATTACATTCTGACCGATGCGTGTCTATTGACAAACACTGAAAGGAACAACTCGTTATGACCTAATTGCATTTCAAATTATTAAAATTACAAAACCTGATTAAAATCGTTGTCCTATCTAAAATGCTTTTTTCTTATATACATGTGTATATGTGCTGTTTAGTTTTCTGTGTTTGGGCTGTCACTTTTCGACACTAGGGGGCAGTCTTGTTGGAGTTAGGGTCAGGTGTTTTAACAGGTAGTAGGCATGCATGGGTACGGTAAATGCACGGGATGAATGTGGTTTTTACCACCAAACTGGATTATCATCAAATAGAACATCATAATTATTTAAATGATAACATTGCAGTGTCACTGTGGTATTGCAATTATGTTCTATTTGTTTTAAGTGAATGCCGTTTACCCCAAATTGTACTGCTTTTGACAAGAACCCTGTGTAATCTTACTCACAGCCCATGTGGAGAAACACCTGCTTTAGTTTTTTGCTACGGTTTTCTTTTTCAGATCTAGCAGAGGATGACAGAATGGATTCTGGTGGGAAACCCTCCACTGCCCAAGTCCTGTTATTTGCCACCACCTCAGCGCTAACAGCAGTCTTTTACTCTGTGTACAGCAGGAGGTCAACAACTGTAGCAAGACTAAAGGTAATCACATTACAAGGTTCTGAGTTTGTTATCTGCCGTATTAACCCTTTCAGTAATGTGTTTAATCATTAGGCTAAACACTGGCCTGAGGAGAGCTCAAGTATTTTTTGTTGTTTTTTCTTTTGGATTTTCCAGTTCTGATATCATTGCATTTTTCCTGGAGAGACATTTTACCGCCATTGCTGACCGAGCATTTGGATTATTGTTCTACGTGCTTTATGTTTCCCAGGGAGCCAAACAATTGTCAATTAATCAGGATTTAAAGAACATCCTGGCAGAAGCACCAGGAAAATGTGTCCCGTATGCTGTAATCGAAGGTGTGGTGAGGGCTGTGAAAGAAGAACTCAACAGCCAGTTTGTGGAGAACTGCAAAGGTGTCGTCGAGAGGTTAACTCTGAAGGAGAAGAAAATGGTGTGGAATCGCACCACTCATCTCTGGTAAGTGCCGAAGGCCACAGAGCCGCTATATGTCCTGTCACGCCCTCTTAGTGACTGCTGTTAAGGCTCAGTTGGTGTAGAGAAATGTTTTGTGGAGACACTTGTGTTTCTCTTTCAGATGAGGATAGCTGGAGTGTTGCAGGGAGCTTGGTAGTGGTTAGATGGTCACATGTTTACACTGACATACATATAATGGCTTTAGGTTTGATTATTTGAGACATGCACAGATGTAACTGCATGTACATTGAAAATATATGTATCATATAAACAATGTAAAATATAAAAAAGAGAAATTGAGTAAATACAGGACTATATTTAAACATTAGACAACGGTATTTGATAATGTGTGATGGTCAATGTGCAAGTGTTTTGTCTAATGTCTGTTCAGAGCAGAATAGTGTAGTGGTTTGTGTAACACGTATCATTCTCACTGTTTCACAGTTTACGTTTTACTGATAAACCCGTTGACATTTCATATGTAAAAAACTGATTTAATCAGGCCCAGGCTTACCGGCTCTAAATGTTTTTTGGTCAGCCCCTATTGTTTAGCAAGCTGACATTGTCCATCTGTGTTCAGAAACAAGTGTTTTGTATTTGCGGTGCGTGATTCTTTTAAACTGCGTAGCGTTGAGGTATCGTGAGATATCACCCCACCACCCCCTCTGATCTTCTCATGATGATCTACCGGAGCCCCAAGCGTTTTCCAAGCCTGGTTGTGTCCATTTAAAAAGTAATATTTGATACCATTTCCCTTATTGAGCTTCTGTCATTTGAAAAAGTAATAATGAGGTATTAGTCAGCAGTAGGGAAAACTTCAGCAGTATTTTGTGTGTTCAATAATAGGGTATCCGTACACACACGAATCAGACATCTAATGACCCTATTTATATTTGTTTAAATATAGGGTCATTAGATCATGAAGACATAAACGCTGATCTCATTTGTCGTGGTTGGCAGCTCACCTATCCATATATCAGTGATGTCTTCAAGGATGGAAGAAATTAAATACGCAAAGGTTGTTCCGGAACAGGGGCATTATCTCCCTAATAGCTAATGCCGTTTTCGTGACAACACTGCTAATTTACACCATAACTGTTTTAAATGTGACAGTGCTAAACTTGTAATACGTAACTGATAAACTGCTGATTAAAACTGGGTTTTACCTGAACCCCAGTTTCCCTGACTCATGGCATGGCCATGCCGATGAGCTGTGTTGTTCATGGCAAAATTGCTTATCTTTTCATAGATCTCTTCCATAGTTCGACACAGCAGCAAACCATTCGTTTAAGTGAATTCTGTTGAAAATGTGTGATGTCTGTTAGAAATACGGTAGTACCATTTCCCCTGTATGTAAGTAGTAATCATTTGTAACTTTTGTAGCATCTCTAAGTAGTAATGTTTGTAACATCTCTGTAAGTAGTAATGTTGTAACCTTTAGGAACGAGAGCGAAAAGGTCATCCACCAGCGCACAAACACGGTGCCCTTTGACCTGGTGCCCCACAACGAGGCAGTGGCCGCCTTCGTCAGGGTCATTCGTCCACTGGACTCCTCAGAGATGGACATGGAGACGACCTACGAGAACTTTCACCCGACGGTCCAGACTCTGACCAATGTTATCGGCCATTTCATCAGCGGGGAGCGCCCCAAAGGTACGGTCCCGTGTGGCTAAGATGGTATTGCTCGGTTTCGACAACAGATTGGTCAAATTAAGCATTGTGATTGGTTGAAATGCTTTCAAAGCAAGCGCTGAAACCCTATTTATCATGGCTAATCCTATGACGCGAGATGCAAGATTTATTTACATTTCTGAAAAATGGGCATCCACTGTCTAAACAGCCTACGCAGTAAAATGAATAACTTTTGACTGTTTCCGTAAGAAGCGTCTAGGCATTACGTCCCATTGCTTCAAACTTAACATCTGGGCCCGTATTCATAAAGAATCTTAATGCAAAGAGTAGCTCCCAGTGAGAAAATTCTAAGAAAATTCTTAGAAATGTGGGCGTTTACTCTTAAAATTAAAAAAAAATCCTAGTAAAGAAAAAGGTTATTCAGAAAGCATCTTAACTCTTAAAAGAGGTCCTAACGTCCAAAATTGGTAGGAGTACAGACGAGGACTTTTAAGAGGCTTAAGAGTTCCTTCAGTAGAGGAGAAAACGGCAGAATTACGAAGAGGGAGAAGAAATGTGTTGCAGACAATGAATGACAGTGAGTCAATACGCTATAGATTAGATCGTGCAGGGATCATGTTTGTGACCGATCTTATTAGAGACACGGTAACATCTCTGACACAGTGCAGAAATGTCATAGTGCCAGAAATGAAAGTAATCACTATATTAAGATATTTGGCAACTGGGAAAATGCAACAATGTAGCAGTGATGATTTGGGTCTGTCACAACCTTCTGTATTCAGAGTGATCACACAAACAATTACAGCACTTTCAGAACCTCTTATTGTGTCGCAGTGCATTTCCTTTCCACTGGACATTTCCACCTTGCAGGCATAAAAAACTGCGTTTATGAATATAGCAGCATTGTTGTCGGAGTAACTGATGGAACCCACATCCGAATTCTTCAACGTGATCTCCGAAATACGTGATACTACCACGGACACTTAACTTCAAACTCTGTGGCAGTTTCACGGAATGGCCGAAAATTCTGTGAAACTGCCACGGATCCTTAACTTCTAAATCCGTGACAGTTTCACGGAATACTTAAAATCGCTCAGTTGTTTCCTTTCTCGGACAACTAACCAATCACAGTCTTCAAAAGATTGTGTCATACATAGCAACGGGGTCAGCCCCGCCTCCTCACTAAGATAAGAGTTTTTCTCTTTTCCTTGCTCAGAGTTGCTCTTAGATGGGTTTGGAATCGATCTTAAGCTAAGACTCCTACGTAAAAGTTTTTAAGCTAAATTAGGAGTTTTCTAAGAGGATTTTTAGAATCTTTATGAATACGGGCCCTGGTTTGCAACAACAGGTGTTTGTACCGACACTCCCGTCTGCTTAAAATTTGATGTTTATTAAGTTGATAGAAAGTGTGGATGTAGCCATACTACTACAATTAAAAACCCAACTCCTGTTTCAGTTTGAACTTCAGTGCATTATGATAATATTAGAAAGTCAATCAGGAAAAGCTTCCCTAGTTTACGTCATACTCTATTCAAATTATACGTTTTAAATATGTATTCTAAATCATCAGTGTTATGGTTACAATCAGTCTCCATATGTAAATGGTCCAGCATGGTCTGGCATTGATTATTGCCTGAATTTGATTGCATGATATACCAGATGTGCAATCTCCAATTCCCAAGCAAATCTAATGAACAGCTGGCTTTGATGGAAACAAGATTTGTTTCTGCAATATTTCTTTTAGGAAAGAAACAGTGCCCATCTGATCGGCTTTGCACACAGAAACTGTAGTAGGTCGAATTAACGACAAGACAGTTTGAAAAATAACAGTGCAAATAGAATGAATGTGGAGTTGGTTGGGTAGCAACGCAAACCTTTCTATTGGAAATATGTAGTTGTATAAATAAAGTATAAATAAATGTATCAAAAAAACATTTAATTTAAATATGTCATCAAATGTTTTAATGTTGGGTTGGTAACCCGTTGTAGAAAATTGTACACTCAAGGAAGTGAAACTCCTTTTTTAGTCGAGGCTGTGCGGATATACAGTACTCTGCTATCTACAGTGCCTTGCGAATGTATTCAGTCCCCTTGAACATTTCGACCTTTTGCCACATTTCAGGCTTCAAAAATAAAGATAGAAAACTGTAATTTTTTGTGAAGAAGCAACAACAAGTGGGACACAATCATGAAGTGGAACGAAATTTATTGGATATTTCAAACTCTTTTACCAAATAAAAAACGGACAAATTGGGTGAGCAAAATTATTCAGCCCCTTTACTTTCAGTGCAGCAAACTCTCTCCAGAAGTTCAGTGAGGATCTCTGAATAATCCAATGTTGACCTAAATGACTAATGATGATAAATAGAATCCACCTCTGTGTAATCAAGTCTCCGTATAAATGCACCTGCTCTGTGATAGTCTCAAAGGTCCGTTGAAAGCACAGAGAGCATCATGAAGAACAAGGAACACACCAGGCAGTGGCACAAGATACTGTTGTGGAGAGGAGAAGTTTTGGATACAGAAAGATTTCCCAAGCTTTAAACATCCCGAGGAGCACTGTGCAAGACATAATATTGAAATGGAAGGAGTGTCAGACCACTGCAAATCTACCAAGACCCGGCCGTCCCTCTAAACTTTCAGCTCATTCAAGGAGAAGACTGATCAGAGATGCAGCCAAGAGGCCCATGATCACTCTGGATGAACTGCAGAGATCTACAGCTGAGGTGGGCGAGTCTGTCCATAGGACAACAATCAGTCGTATACTGCACAAATCTGGCCTTTATGGAAGAATGGCAAGAAGAAAGCAATTTCTGAAAGATATCCATAAAAAGTGTAGTTTAAAGTTTGCCACAAGCCACCTGGGAGACACACCAAACATGTAGAAGAAGGTGT
>JACXGM010013099.1:0-12907 GCA_016801145.1 Umbra pygmaea
GGGGGGGGGGGGCTTTATAAAATGTGTCACCTTTTTCAGCCCTTCTGAGTTTGCAGGTATGATAAATAGCCAATGAGTCTGTTACCTCTCACGTGGATACACTGGTGTAAAGTCCACACCAACCAAAATATTTTCGCAGAAAATTTGTCGCAGACGTTTTCACTTTCTGTTTTCAATCAAAAGAAAGTAGCCTTGAAGCAGTGTTTACCGAGTTGTCAAATAATAGAATGAAAACAGTCGGTGACAATCTGGAACAAGGTTGTTGCTTACAGGAGGCCTACTGCATATAAAGGCTATATTTCATTAACACAAAACAAAATGTTGATAACGCTTGCTATGCGTTATGTTACTTACTATACAATATCTGCCGAGCACACCCATTCCATTGAAATGACCATTACGGTCATCTCTTAAAATAAAGTGCGTGTTGTCAATCACTGTGTGTGTTGTTTTTAAGGTAACATTATTTTGTCGGCTATAATGCATCAGGAGCATGATGAATTATAGCCGATAAAATAATATATGCTTCCCAATACGATAGCGTTATACGTTTCTGTACTACATGAAAAAATGAAAGCGCAAGTTACTATCACAGTCATCATAAATGTCCAAGGGTTGTCATTTTAAATGAAGAACGCGTTGCAGACGCAAAACAGGCAGCCGGTATATTATTTCGCTCCTCATTACCTATATCTCCCCACCTTTCAAAACTAAGCACCAGGCTCTGGTTGCGCGTGTCAACGCACCACATGATTTAACTAATATAGGCTATATATAAGTAAAAAATAAACAAAAATTTCTAAACCGTTTAACTGATAGTATTAATCGGTCAAATGTTTTACTTTCGGTTAACGGTTAAACGGTCAATATGAGCATCCCTAGTTTGCACAATAACTCCATCTGAATTGTATTCATTCTAATAATACAAAATTTAACACATTTTTCTTAATAATTGTAATGATAAATAACTGTCATCTTGTTTACATCTATATACCTATTGCCAGGTTTATGGCCAAACACTGTAGTTGTGTCCATCCATTCAAGTTTGCTCCATATAGCTTAGCTATATACAGTCTGATCCCAGGAAGCAAGTGAGTTTTCCAGTCCCTGGGTGATTGCTTCCCCTGTGTGATATTTCAAAAATACACTGACTGTATTCATTTGTTTTGCATCTTCGAGTCCGCCTCAATAAAGTGTATGTTAAATTCATAAGGCATCATTGTTTAGAAGTGTGAATCTGTTTTCAACGTGTCTGCAATCATGTCATGATACTTCGAGTATAGCTTTGGCAAAGCTATTTGTGAGAAAGACGTTAGTGATGGCAAAGTATATCTCTTGAAGAATCTGGACACATTTAATGTTCGTAAATTTTATGTAATCAACGACAACTAATATGGCCATGACAAGCCGGATGCATCATTTGGAGAGGGAAGGTGATTTCTAATAAGAAAGCCTCTGATCGGCTGCTCCATTAAGGTTTAAAAAGACACAGTCAAATCTGATTTGTTAATTTGTCCTTGACAAAAAGATCAGAAGGAAAGAATTTAAACTGTTTTGCCGAAATCACCTATATTTAGCAAATGTCCACAGTATAATAACTGAATAACGGTGTTGGTGCTCAATACATTTATTTTGGAACCACACTTATACATTTAAATATGCATTTATTTTGGAACTGTTCTTTCGATTGACGGATCACATTCGTTTGGGTCCTGCACTAATGCATACAACATTTTGATTGGTTAAAACAGACAAGCATTCAAATATTGTCAATATGGTCAAAAAGACGACACCGTTCCTTCTCCCTCTGGCAATACCGGCCTATGACTGACATGGATTTTAACTTGAGATAAACTAAAATAGGGGAGGGACAAATATTACGGACAAACATTTTAACACAAGACAATGTCTTGAAGACATTGAATTTAAATTGCTAAATTGTGCACTGGCCTGACATTAGTTCTTACTGGCTTGACTATCATATCCCACAATTTGAGGTAGGAGGATAATGATAAGCAATCACCAAGTCCTACCAGGGAATTAATTCACACTATTTGTGTCTGCTCTAATTTGATTTAGGCATCAATATTAAAATCCGTCCTCACCTCCTCCATGACAGTTTCATTAAAATCTGCCCAATGCTTGGTTAAATGCAATGCATTTTACAGTCTGCAGAATGGATCATCGACTGCTAGGCCTGCACGGTAAATCTTTATAAAATCAAGCCTGTATCAGGGCCAAATTTACTTCAATGTGTTATATGTCACTATTTTTGGTAGCCTACTGTACTTAAATGGCCAGTATGTACTTTATTTTCTTTATTCATTGAAGCCTCTATGTATATTGTTTACAGGCTTCTAGTGATGTGCAATGTGCTATAGGTGCCAAAAAATATATGTTTGTTACTGGCAGTTTGTGGTTCATATGTGCAATAAACATTACACTTTGTGAGAAAAACATTGTGGTAGAGAATCGTGATAACAAATCACGATTCATATTTTTCCCTGAATGGTGCAGGCCTATCGTCTGCTATAGATGACCTTTCATGGACCATCACTGACACTTCCCAGCACAGTCACCTCCTATTCCAAAAAACCTCTGCTAAAGGCAGGACAAGTCCACTCTGACCAAAAAAAAACCTCTGCTGAAGGCAGGACAAGTCCACTCTGACCAAAAAAAAACCTGCCAATTGAACAGTCTCTTTTTGTGCTGTGGTTCTCGGCAACTGGCCGCGTGTCCCATAATACCACGCACTATCCTCAAAATGGAGCAGTATACTATACTCCACACAACTCTATCTCCCTGCATCTAGATGTACTCCTGTAAAGGCGTATTCACAACACACACACACACCTATCTATACATCTACATGGGTGCTTCTCATGAAAACATGTCTGTCATGATTTCAGCTACATAGCAAAAAAAATCCTTTAGTGTTTCTTATCTTTTTAAAGCTAGCAAGGCCTTGTTTCTGCTTCAATAACTTATTTTGCGCTTTACCCTGCCCCGCCTTTAACAAAATGTGTACTCAAAATCTCATTACCGTAACATTTCAAGGTCAGTTTTGTAGTACTTTACATGCTTTTAACTTATAAATATAATCAACATATCAGCCAAAGTTGGTGGATCTTAATTGGAGACACCGGTCTCACATTACGTTCGGGACCAGAGTGAATGGAACAATGTGTAGTGCTTCAAACCCATTGTGTGATACCATTCCGTTTCCCCCAACCCCAGACGGTAATGAGAGCCCGGCGTCCCCAATGAAGTATCATGACCGTAACACTTCTTTGAAATTGTGTAAAAATGGCACTCCTCAAATATTTTCATTGCCACCTATAAGCCATCACTAAGAAGAAAAGGATAAAAATGGCTACAAGAAAAGCTTATCTTTTCTCTTTCATTTTTAAATGTCAAGATTGTACTTTAACACCCCAAAAAGTGTAATACTTGATGTTTGAATGAAAATTTTAAACATTTTCTTTACAGGATAGTAAAGTAGAAAGATGAACTGATGCGGTAAATGTTTTTATAAGCCATAAAAACTGTTGCCTTGATAGCTACATTAGCTAAGGGCATCTCATTACCGTAACACACATTTCTCATTACACTGTCTGACAGTGTACAGTGACTGTCATATGGTTGACTGTTACAGTAATTAGAAGGTCAGTTACGGCAAATAATTGTCTATGATTCATACATTGTACAGTACAGTGCAAGGCATGTAAAAATTATTCTGTAAACTGAAGATTTATGCAAAAAATAACTGAATATAAACCAAATACTGGTTTGGTTGTTGTTGGTTGTTGTTGGGACTGTTTGGTACTGGGTATGGGTGGTTGGGGTAGATGTGGGTGGGTGAGTGGTTGGCTCTGGGCTGGTATGGTGGTGGTGGTGGGGGGGGTTGGATGGGGGTGGTTGCCTGGGACGCATGGTTACCTTTTAGTTTGGATGTCCTCCTACTTCCTTTTACACCAATTTAAATTTTAGAAAATCAGTGGTTATATTTACTCATTATGTATGACCTATTTGTCAACATGCCTGGCCTAAAACCTACAACGTAATAAGTTTTTTTCTGGAAACTGTTCTATTACATGCTGTTAATTTCTGTAACACATACAAATAATTCTCTGTAATTATGTATTTTTGGAAAATGAATGATTGGAAATCAAAAAATTTACCTTTTTTAAAGACACACTATTGCAGAAGACAAGGTAATGAACATTAACAATTAGATTTGAAAAAAGTCTAGGGGGCCTCTATTTTGCACAGTACTTGCTCAAGATTATATCGACAAGCAAGAAAGCCATGGGGAAAATGTTTGTGGACAGATGAGACCAAAATAAAAATAAAATTTGTAAATGAAATGCATTGCTTGGTCAACACTGCATTCCATTATAAGAGCCTTAATTCCAATCTGTGAAACATGGTGGTGGAAGTATGATGGTTTGGGCCTGTTTTGCTGAATCTGGACCAGGATGGCTTGCCATCACTGATGGAACAATGACTTCTGAATTATAGCAGCAAATTCTAAAAAGAAATATCAGGACATCTGTCTGTGAACTGAAGAGAAGCTGGGTCATGCAGCAAGACAATGACCGTAAGCACACAAGTCGTTCTACCAAAGTATGTTTAAAGAAGAATAAATTAATTGTTTTGGAATGGCAAAAGTCAAAGTCCTGACCTTAAGCCAATCGAAATGTTGTGGAAGGACCTGCAATGAGCAGTTCATGTACGTAAACCCATAAACATCTCAGAGTTTAAGTTTTTCTGCGCATAGGAATTTGCACCAGTAAATTCAATCCAGGAAGTATAGTTGGTAAATGTGTAATCATCCTGTGCATGTGCTGACTAAAGGCTTCCGTGTTAAGATGAGCAGTGTGAAGCAATGGACAGCTTGGCGACATGTGGTTGGACGAACCATGCAAGCGCCCTTCACCATTTCACACCTTTTAAAAGAATTGTGGAGCTAATTAGGCAGGTTTAGAGGGAACTATGTAAGACCAATTAGGAGAAAAAAAACGTTTTATGAACTTAGGTAAATAGAAATAACTGTGGTTTAAAATGTTTAACATTTTTTGGACAGGGACTATTTTTCAATAACAATATGTTTATCCAGAAATTTAAAATTTAAACAAATACAAATCTATATTATAGGACCTGCCAGAAATGCCAACGATAAGTCACATGCACATGCACCATTTCATGTAGCAGGTGCATTCAAATAATAATGTCACACATGGGCATATATTGACATTTTGGGAATGACAGAGTAGATACATATAGCTGTGTGATAGATAATAAGGGACAAGTGGATACATATAGCTAAGATAAATTAAAAAGTGGGGGAAATGAACAGGGGTCTTAGTTCTAGCTAATAGAATTGAATGTGTGTGTCTATATACCCAATGTTAATGAAGTGGCTGATATATATACTCATCAGCCACATCATTAACATAGGGTATATACACACACATATATTCACAATAATGGGTATACACAACACATATTATTCACTTTTCATTTTACATGCTCACCCCCTATTTGTATGTTTTTGCATGTCACCCTTGTAGATCAGATTAGTTTTGTGAGGAGCAGCACCATTAGGCTACAGAACAATGTTAGGATGCGAATAAAGGTGATTCTGAGCACCTGCATCAAAGACTGGTGACATAACTAACAAGGTGGCTGTTTAATATGTTTATACTGTAAAACACTTTACTGTACCAAACGAGATGAATTGCTAACTGTACAAGCTAGTTACGTAAAGTATAACCTAATTTACCTCGTAGTCGTGGACTTATACAGTTAATGTGTATACTGTACAGGAAAACACTTAGCTAAATACAATCTAAGAAATTTAAATCCCCTTGTAATAGATATATACCTGCATCGATATATGTAAATAACATTGCAAGCGAGCTTGTTAGGTTTATAATAGTATGTAGCTTTCTGCTTTCCGGTCTCAGCATCTGACTGTTTGTTGTTGACCAGCTTGGTCTTGCTAACCAAGTTAGCCACCTACCTATAGTTAGCAAACGACATTCAGCAAAGCGCTTCAAACATACCCATCTCCGTGTAAGCTAACGCAAATCCTAACATTGCCAGGTAGCTAGCTAATACCTCCATTTGATGGGGATATGATAGATACAAATGCAATTACATACTTCATTTACAATTTGTAATGAAAGGGCGAAAATTCGGGAGATCGGGTTTGGAGTGTCAAAAAAGATGCCAGTTCAGCGAACTAGCTAAGCTACTGTATATAACATTGCAAGCTAACGTTACTACTAGCATACACTAGGTCAGAAAATCAACCTTTTCACGGAAGCACGGAAACATGAGCGATTACATGAACTTACGTCACTGTCGACATCGATCTCTTCGTTGTCGCTCATTCTTCGGTGAAATGTATGAGTAAAAAAATAGTGGGTAAAATAAACAGAGAAACAGCTAGCAACCAAAATGAAATCAAGAATGGAGCGAATCCTACACTACAGCAGGGACATGACGATCAGATTCTATACACGTGATTCGCCTACACATGGACACAACAGCTTGCACAGCGCATGTGCAAACACGAAAGGATTTTATGGGTATTGATGTCCTTTTGGTCTGCATTATTGTTATTAATAGGCAGGTGATACGAATTCCATGACGGTTGCACATGTGCACAGAGAAACCGACCGTTAGTCACATTCACCTTCATATTTACATTGTACACGACATTTTAGTACTTTAGCACCCACAGATATGCAGAGTGACTAACAGTAAATGCATCCCTACATACTGTAAGGATTGTGATGAATTGCAAACTATAGTAAATACACATGAGAAATCACAGAAATATTATCACTAATATTATCTTCACCTGTTTATTTGTATTTAGAATTAGGCATATGTATGTACCATCTATACATTTGTCCAGTTTAAACATGAATGGTTACAATTGTATTGTTTGCAGAGGCTATTTATCACAGAACTAATATAGGAGCAGCAAGGAAAACTGGCCTCTTCCTCTGCAGCCTGTGATTATGAGGACAGATGGTGTCCCTTTTTGACCAGCCTTTCCCTCAGCGGGTTACCAAATGCTATGGAGGATGTGAATTTACACACACACAACCTGAATACCATTTTCAAGTCAACTAGCATAATGAGTCAACCTGGAACACTGCAATTGTACATGTAAACCAGATGCATCTGCTTAGGCCACTGGATCAAGCTAGGCCACCGGGCTACCCAATGTTGTCTGTGACGCAGTCTGTGAACCTCCCACCGATAGGTCACGGTTTGTTTCCTCAGCATCTCCATGAGGCCACCTGGGTGCATCTGCATTTCGCTAGGCCAGACATTTCTTTTGGAGCTTAATGTTATGGAGGAGGTGGGCTGCTTCAAATGCCCCAGTGAGTGAGAATCTAGGCAGGACAAAGATGCAAGCCTTCCTTCGAAATAATGTTGTTTTCGTCAGGTGACGAGCAGTTCAGCTGGCGCAGAGTAAGATTGAAACCTTTCCTACCAGAGGCCACATCCTAGAGGTTAGAGCATCTGACCAGTAACCGAATAGTGAAATCCATGAGCCGGCATAAAATCCTAAGCAAGGCAATTAACCCTTATTTCTCCCAGGTGCTTGGTTTGAATAAGAACGTGGTGTTGTCAGCAGAAATAAAAATAGTAAAATAATGTGTAAAAATAACTATGTCTGTGCAAAGAGGAGATAACAAACAATTTACCTAGCATTGAGTGTAATGTAGGAACGAGAGCTGTGGTCTCTCCTTGTTCTCCTTTTAAGCTCAACATGATGGTTGACAAAGTGGCTCAGCCACATAGGCCTCATTCCTATTAATGGTTACATAAGTGTTTTGCATGTGTGGGAGCACAATAAAAAGAGCCATTTCCCCACAGACAGGCCTTCAGTTGCAAATAGTGATGGAGGTTAAAAGAAAAGTTGTTACAATCAACTAGAAACAGATAGGGGAGAGTGAGGTAATATGAGCTGGTTTTTACTTGTTTATATGAGTCAGGAATAAAGCTAATGCATACAACACAATTTCAGGATGCATGCCAACAATTGAAACCTTAGCAGTGTGCCTAACTCAAATAGACATTGATATATGGGGTCCTAAAATAAAGTGGTCTTGTAGCTCAACTTGCCCCATGTTAGGGGTAAATTGATCCAGCTGACAGGGTAAGTTGAGCCATCTGAGAAAACAGGTCTACTAACTGTTACTAAGTATTGTATCAACCAGATTGCACAGTATAACTAAATACACTGCTAAAAAAATATCATGGATATCAATCTGTCCAGGAAGCATAAACGATTGTGAATTAATGACAACTGTTTTGGTGCAAATGAAAGTGACAACAGGTGCACTGAAGAGGCAACAGCAAGACAACCCCCAAAAAGGGAATGGTTTTGCAGGTTGGGTCTATAGCCAATTGCTCTCTCTTTATCCTTCCTGGCTGATTCTTCTTCAGTTTTGTGTTTTGCTACTGTCCTTGTTACTACTCGTAGCATGAGTCAATACCTGCAGCCCATTCAGGTTGCACCGGTAGTCCAGCTCCTCCAGGATGGCACATCCATACGTGCTGTCACAAGAAGGTTTGCTATGTCTCCCGGTACAGTCTTAAGAGCATGGAGGAGATATTACGAGACCTGGGCAAGGCTGTAGAAGGGCATCAATCCAGCACCAGGACCAATATCCCCTCCTTTGTGCGAGGAGCACAGTTTCTTAGATTCCAGTTTCCAAGCAGTTGCTGGTCTCTTTTTCGGTCTCTTTGCATCTCCATGCCAGTTTTCCAAGGTAGTCAAATGAGTTCTAGCACTGATCAAGAGCAGGACGCTTAAGTTATTGGGCTCAGATGATTAGCAGATAATAGCACAGTCCCATAAACAGGTATCAGCACACACACCTCAGTCCTCCTCATCCACCTTCAATCTCCGGGATTCGGAATGAAGCCAGGAGAGTCGCCTGACACCTGAGCGGATTCTGTTCTCAGGTCTTGAGCTGGAGTTGGCAGACCAAGCATTGGCCTTCATAAGCAGAACAGGCAAGGATTCAGTTGGCGGCTAAAATGCACTTTGGCATCTCCTTCCGCCTGCTGGTATGATTGCGTCTTTGATCGCTGTAATTCCCTTAAAGCTGTCGGGGATGCAATTGGTTCTTTGCTGTGAGGTGTGCATTTTTATCAAAGGCAATCTCTTTGATATATGAAAACAGAACAGTCATATGCATCACTGGCATGGCACTAATGCCACTGATGTATACTTCTATCATTTACTCTGACTATCTGCACCCTGTATGTTATATATATATATAAATATATATATATATTTTTTTTTCATGTGTAATTCATGTCTAACTCCATGTCATCTTGCACTTATTCGCTTTCATCTTTCAAATGAGAAATTGTTCTCAACGTGCCCACTTGGTTAAATAAAGGTTAAATTAAATAAATAAATAAAATTCCCATAGCGAATTCATCCAGAGCAGAACATGTCTCCAATGATAATATGGGCAATGAGTGTGTTCAAGAAGACAAACACATGTCATGAGTACAACATGTTTACTAACTGACTAATCCATAAATAATGCCGTTGTTTCGATGCGTCTGAACACAAATGTTAGAGCAATTATACTCAAATCAGATGTGTGATCACAAAATAGGCCAAAATGTTAATCCGATCTGAACAGGCTGAATATGCTTTTACACAAAACAGGTATTAACATACTTTCCAGAAATGTTCAGCGTTATTTCAATCTCATAGTGTAGAAAAAAATATACCATATTTTTTACTGTACTGGGTCTTCAATGAAATCATGTAACAGGAAATGTTTATTTATTTATGGTATTCAGGTAATTAATAAGATGAGTTAACATAAGCTATATTTGAAACATGAACTATCAAACAGTAACTTAATTAGTTAAGTAAGTTCACTATCAAACCATTTGATACTATTATAGGTTCCTCGTTTGATGGATGACTTGACTAGGGATTAATTCTGAAAATAAACACTAGAGGGTGCTTCTAGTATTAGTCATGTTTGATAATGAGTCTGTACAGAGAACATGATAAGCAGTGACAACCAAAGACAGTTTCCCAGACCGTCCAAATAAAATTCATGCATCATCATATCAACTTAATCAGTGTTTAGAACAAAATAAATACTTTTTGTATATTACTTTCACAAAGAACTACTATTTGACAATGAACTGCAAAACAATGCTATTTACACATAGAGCACTAGATGTAGTAAACCATCAAACAACAGTGCATATCTGCAGACTGTGTGGAATAATTTTCATGAGCTTGCATTTTACTTTCTGGTTTAACTATAAGTATTTATCCATATGTTTGATAATACACACAGACACTCAGTATGGTAAAGAGTATAATATATTAGCATGCATTTTAATTGGAAATGTATCAAGTTAAAATGTACTAAAGTTCGGGATCCTATATTTTTATAGAAGGTTCTATAACTTGTGCCACCAGTATCTACTGATGTTGGACTGCAAGATGGGTTTCACAAAGTTCTGGATAGGGTCAACACAACAATCTTAGACAGGTCAAGAACATGATCTCCAAGGAGGCAGGTGGCTTGTCAAGATCACTGGCAGTCTGCTCAGGAGGACGGCATCCCAAGGGGCATGGACAATTCAGGGATATAATGTTCTAGATGGTCTTTCCAGGTGATTAGTATAAAAGGACAAGCATCTGATGCCACAGAAGAAGGTGTATTAGGAAGTTTGGGATAGACCTGTCCAATGGGTTGGCACAAAGTGATGTCATGTGGGTTTAAAAGTGTTAGTATCGGCTTAGATCTCCAGTCATGCCCCTGGGGTGACTCTGCTTTAATGCTCTGTCAATAAAGTCTATTGGATCCAAAAACTGTTGTGTCTTCAGTCCTGGCAGGGAAAGAGAAGGAAGATGGGTTGGTGGACCTGATAAACGACCTGATAATCGATCTGATAGTCCAATCACACAAACGCTGCAGCTGCAATAAAAAATAAGTAATTATTTTATATGTACAACTTTGTGTGATCTGAAATGTCTTGACCTTTGCAGTGGGAAGCCAAATAAGATCTCTCCAAATATTAACAAACCAAGTAATTCTGCCTGGAATGAATCCTCTTCAAATTAAAGAACGGAGTGAGTTTTTGAATACAAATATATAATGCTTGCATGCTAATGCTTTGCAGATGCTTTGTAGATGCTTTGCAGATACTTTGCAGATGCTTTGCAGAAACATATTGTAGATACGTCTTGTAAATAATACAGAATAAGTCCTGTGATACCACTACAGCTTCAGGGACAACTCCAGGATCTGAATAGAGACAGACATTAACCTTTGACACCTGCCTCAATAGCCCGAGAGATTGTGTGGCACGTCAACCCATGCAGTGTCACACCTGGCAGACATGAGGGCTGCTAGTGTAATAACGGGCATTTTTTAAAGAAGCATTCACTGTCACAAACAGATGTGACAGGCTTGAATTCAGTAGTGAATGAAAGAGTGTGTTTTACATACAGTCATATGCAAATGTTTGGGCACCTCTGATAATTTTGATGATTTTCATTTATAAATAATTTGTTGTTTGGATCAGCAATTTAATTTTGATCTATCAAATAACTGAAGGACACAGTGATATTTCGGTAGTAAAATGAGGTTTGTTGGATTAACAGAAAATGTGCAAAATGTATCAAAACGAAATTAGACAGGTGCATATCTGGTCCATCTACCTAGGTAATGTTTATAGATGTTTTATAAATGGTTTCTTAAAGCTTTACAATTTTTTTATTATTATCTAATAACTAATATTGTATATAAATTATATAATGTGTGCAACAATAAACTGTTAATTTATAGCATTAATAACAATGAATAAACATTACTAAATATATATATTTTGTTTATTAACAGTAAAATAACTATTTGTAAATAGTGAAATTTATTAAACATTAATTAACTATCAATTTACCATCATTAATCATGGGTATTATAAAGTGTTACCCATGAAGCCTTTACTTGAGACATAGGGGCCTTGACTGGGGAACGTGGGTAAGAAACTAGAGAACTGGATCCTGTGACTAGAAAATGAGGGTCCTCTCCAGCAGAGCTGAGGGCTCTAACTGGTGAGCTGATAGCTCAAACCTGTGAGTTAGGAGCTCCTACTGGAAGACCAGAACAGGAGACTGGAAAACTAGAGACTAGAGAACTGGGGCTAGCAACTAGAGAACCACGATTAGAAACTATTGAATGTAAACCTGAAACTTGAGAACAAGCGCCTGAAGCTCAGAAACTAGTGATATTTCCAGAAGAGCTGAGGGCTCCAACTGGTGAGCTGCAGGCTCTAAACTGTGAGCTGTTTAATCCGTCTGAGGAACATGGGGCCCTGGCTCTAGAAAAGTGGGGCCGGGCCTGAAAGACAATAACTGTCTCCTTTTTGTAAAAGAACAATTCCGGCGCATAATGGACCTACACTGTAAAAAAAATCTGTAAAAAAATGGTAAAACTACTGGCAGTTACATTACACAGGGTTTGCCTGTTATTTGACAGAAAGTCTGCTCATTTTTTTAAATGAATATTGTCCATAAATGTACATTCAGTCTGTTATTTCATAAAGAAAATCAGTATTTTTTTAACGGGTATGGTCCATTATGTACAATCATTTTCTGTAATGTAAAAACGGAATGTTTGTATAAAAACAGTAAAACTACTGGCAGTTTCAGTACACAGGGTTTGCCTGTACAATTAATCCCTACAGTGTAGGGATTAATAACACATGTGTACCGAGTCGACCGTGCTCTGCCACTGCTCTGGGATATGTTTTCATGCTAATCGAACGTGCCCAGTTGTAGTACGAACAGATAATTACCTTATAACGCTAGTTGTGAGGGGCACAT
>JACXGM010013099.1:13007-23463 GCA_016801145.1 Umbra pygmaea
ATACATACATACATACATACATACATACATACATACATACATACATACATACATACATACATACATACATACATACATACATACATACATACATACATACATACATACATACATACATACATACATACATACAATGTATTTGGTACATACATACATACATACTACATACACTTGGTTAGATCTTTAGTTTTTAGCTGACTACAATTATTTAAATCTCATTTGACTGTGGGACAAGACCCAAAAATACTTTGGTCAGTAACTGGCCACACCTGGGCAATGGTCGGTTCACCTGCCGTATGCCAGTGCCGACTGAATGCCACCTGTGCCAGCTTCACGCCAGATGTGGGCCAACTATGTCTGCTACCTGGGAAGAATCGCAATGATTCTGATTTCTCTTGGCACGGCTAAGATAAGAATTACAACTTTCAGAGACGTTGCTCACGTCACATCTACGTCATCACGCTCAGCTTGAGGCTGTGCAGTACGCTCGGCTATCATTGAAAAAGTGCTTCTAATTGACTTCACTTTCTCTACATAGGAATGAATGGCAAGGATTGCTTCAAAAACTTACATTTTCTATTTTCAAAAATATTGCATTGACGTAAAGTTGGGAATTACCGAACGCATTGAGTTTTTTATTAAATGACTGTGGTGTTGGAAAAACATGACCGACACAACAAGCTGTTTAGGGGGCTGGAGCGTTTTTTTAATGTTCACCTTTTTTTTAAATGTATTTATTTATAGATTTAAGACAAATGAAAATAACAGGACAGACTGTACAACATTCAGGTATATGTACATACATACACAGAACACAGATACATATCCTTATAATCCCCACCCCACCAGTGTCCGGCTGGACCCAACACGGTCCCGAACACCCCACCCACTACCCATCCTACCCCTCAAACCCACATTGAACACCCAAACGAACATATAATACGGAGAAATACATACAAATGCATACATACAATAATGATGATTTAGACTTGAAAGGCTGGTGACAGAATGGATTATGGCAGATCTGAGGGAAGTACTCTTAAATTATTAAAATATGAGATAAAAATTTGCCATTTATCTGAGAATTTTGAGTATGATCCCCTCACGGTATACTTCATTTTATCCAGTTGAAGAAAAGAAAAAACATCGCTAAGCCAAAGAGAGCTTAAGGGGGGCTGACAAGATTTCCACTGCAGCAGGATTCTGCGGCGGGCTAGTAAGGAGGTAAAAGCTATGATATCAGCGTTTTTATGGTTTAATAAGAGAGGGTCCCCTGGGATTCCAAACACTGCAATCAGAGGACATGGAGTCAAATGGATTTTAAGTGCCTCAGATAGGATATATAATATGTAATTCCAGTAATTGCTCAGTTTAGCGCACAAAAAAAACATGTGATAGAGGTCACATGGGGAGGAATGACATGTGTCACACACATTGTTCACTGTGGGGTACATTCTAGATAGTCTGGACTTAGAGTATTGAACTCTATTGACCACCTTGAACTGAATAAGTTCAAGACGGGCGCGAGATGAGGTGGAGCTTACTCTCCAGGGTCTGTCTGGGGAATGCAACCAGAATAACGGTTTCTTAAGGTTGGTGGCCCAGTAATAATATAGAAAATTAGGAAGTGCAAGCCCTCCATTAAATTTACATCTCTGCAACAAGGACCTACTAACCCTGGGCACCTTCCCACCCCAGATGAAAGAAGTGACAGCCTGGTTAATTGCTTTGAAGAAAGACAAAGGTAAAAGTCACAGGAATAGAGTGAAAAAGTTAGATGAATTAAGGCAAACTATTCATTTTAATAGCATTGATCTTCCCAATAAGAGACAGAGGTAAATTGCCCCACCTCTTAAAATCAGCCTTCATCTGACTGACTAATGTTCACCTTTAAAGTTATATTCAACACCATAATACATGTCACATCCAAACTGGACAAGCATCAATTGAGCAGAGATTTTACACATTTAAGATATTTGCACCCTTCGCTTATAACCCAAACCATGTTGACATTACAATCTAAGAACATATTTAAATTTTTTTGCAAAACATTAGATGGAAGACCATCACATAATACACCACATATGCTTACACAAGATTGTGTATTTTTTGGTTCAATGCAAACACTTGGTTAGACATTTTGTGTACATCCGGCAGCATGAGATTCTTTTCCACTACCTCAAATGTGTTTGAGGTCCAAAAAGCATTACAAACGCTGATGGGTCCTAGAGTACCCTCCCCTTCTTTTCATATCACATACAGCGGGTGAAATAAATATTGAACACGTCACCATTTTTATCAGTAAATATATTTCCAAAGGTACTATTGACATGACATTTTCACCAGATGTTGGTAACAACCCAAGTAATCCATACATATAAAGAAACCAAAACAAATAAGTTCTGAAATTAAGTTATGTGTAATAATGTGAAATGACACAGGGAAAAAGTATTGAACACATGAAGAAAGGGAGGTGCAAAAAGGCATGTAAAGCCAAGACAACAGCTGAAAACCATCAGTAATCAAAAAGCAATCCAGCCCCCTGTCAGTGCAAAATAATACCACCTGGTTCAGTCCCAAATGATGGCCTACAAAAAGGTGTCATACAAGACACATCTCATGATGGGTAAAAGCAAAGAGCTGTCTCAATAACTTTTTCTAAGCTTTTGAATGTTCCAGTGAGCACTGTTGGGGCCATAATATGGAAGTGGAAAGACAAACATTACACCATAAATTTGCCTCGACCAGGTGCTCCTCACAAGATTTCTGACAGAGGAGTGGAAATAATAATCAGAAGAGTTGTCCAAGAGCCAAGACCACTTGTGGAAAGCTTCAAAAAGACCTGCAATTAGCAGGTACTGTTGTCTCAAAGAAAACAGTAAGTAATGCACTCCACCGCCATGGCCTGTATGCTCGCTCACCACGCAAGACTCCACTGCTGAAAACAAAAGCATGTTGAAGCTCATTTAAAGTTTGCTGCACAACATTTGGAAAAGCCAGTGAAATACTTGGAGAATATAGTGTGGTCAGATGAGAGCTCAATTTTTCCCTGTGTCATTTCACATTATTACACACAACTTAATTTCTGAACGTATTTGTTTTGGTTTCTGAATCAACCGTAAATCTCAGAATTTCTTCCAAATTACGTTCTCAGGAAACTATTTTTAAAACCTTAATTACGTTATATGCCAACAAATTTAGGGTTTTTTACGTTTGAACTGCACGTTTTGTTATATATTTGTACTTCAATTACGTTGCTCTGGTACATTTCGTTTAGCGGATTTATGCGAGAACATTCCATACATTCCATAGCATTCTAAATTATATTGCAACATTCACAGTTAAGGTTAGGTAGGAAGATACTAACGGTTAAGGTTAGATATGACGTTACTGAGGTTAAGGTTAGAATTAAGGTTAGGGTTATCATTACAAAAACCGACAATCGCCTGTCTGCATGACGCAAGCAATGTAGAACAAAACACACACAAAGTGCCGTTCTGGATTTGAACTCGCGAACACTGGCATGCAAGTCACGGAATTATACGCCCATCCTCCATCCCCGACCTCTGCCCTAGCAAAAACTATGCTATTTACATGCTACGTCATGATCTTCATATGTTCATATTTAACGTTATTCGAGTGTTCAATTTAGTTCCCTACAAACGTAATTGACCCTCTCATACGTTCATATTTGACATATTTCGGTATTACAAAATAGTTCCCTCAGAAAGTATTTAATGTGATTTAGGGCTGTTCTGAATGTATGGATTACTCAGGTTGTTACCAACATCTGGTGAAAATTTCATTTTAATGGCACCTTTGGAAATAAATTTACTGAGAAACATTGTGACGTGTTTAATACTTTTTTCACCCGCTGTATAAGGCCATGGTCTGCTTCTCAAGCTGACTTTGTGCCTTATCTCCTTAGTCCTGAAAAACGAAGAGAAAAAATTAAGTAACCGACACTAGACCAGGGTTATCCCACACTTACCTAAAGAGGACTAATGCCTGCTACCCACCTGGTGTACCTGGTTTAGGTCAGTCACTGATTAGAGGGTTGGAATGAAACTTAAGTGGAACTGGCTTTGTGGTCCAGAGTTAATTATGAGAGCACTAAATCATTACTTTGACATATTTATAGGAGCTGCTCCTGCCACGGATTTATTTCACATAGTATTTTGTGCCATCCTTCCTTCTTCACACTCATCTTAACCTTAACTATTCACATCCTACTACCCTTACAAAGGGAAAATAATATTCTTACCAGATACTCTTTGATAAGGCCTGCCTCATCCTCCTCCATGTAGATGATGCGTGACTTGATAACACACTCTCGCTGTATATTGATGTCCATAGTCTACAGGCAAAACAAATTACAACAGAAAGACAGTAACATGCAAAATACACTTACAAGACCAGCATATGGAGGGGTCCACGTGGTGTAGTGGGCTAAGACGCTGCTTTGCAGGACAAACTACATGGCAGTCAGTGGTTTGAGCCTGAGCAACTTGTTATGAATCAGACGGCTCGGTGACTGACTGTGGTTGGATGAACCGCGCGAGGGGACCGCATATGTCCAAGGTGGGAATTGGACAAGACCAACTGGGAGGGGAGAACAATCCCTCCATCCCATTAAAATAATGAACAGTTGTGCACATTTAGCAAGCAACGATATACCTGCTTAAATGCATGCATGAAATGATCACCTTTGGTTTTGATTGCTCCTACTCTGGTTCTGACGATCGGGATGAGTCATGAATCTGGACTCCAGGGGTACTGTCATCAGTTGTACAAACTCAGCATTAATCTAAGGAATAAAAATCACTACATCAGATTTATATCATGTTTCTGAAGGGCAGTTGGATGTTTAGAAACAGTTGTGAGTAAGATAAGCTCTCTGGAATCAGATGTTCGTTCAAGGGATGCAAAGTACACCAATTACTGATCCCAAACCAGACAGAAAACCGTTAAAAGAATGCACGCAGGACAGCAATATTGGGTATCTAGCATGCATTTATGCTTTTGAACTTTACCCTTATTACATGAATGTAACCACACTTGCCTCATTTATGTGCACAGGTACTTGTGATGTGGTCATTTAACTGTGCGTTATCAAAACGTTTGTTAAAAGAATCATACCTCATTCACCTGAAAGAGCGCAGGCCACCTCTCCATGAAAGCCTCAATTTTAGGCTCCTCTTTTACAATTTCCTGTCATCTGTATGCAAAGGTCTTAGCCATTGACTACATTGACATTATTTTGTTTCTTAAATTTCTTTCAAAATAGACATCCTTTCCTTCTCAAGACTGTCTGGAGTTTCATTGCTCGGGAGGGAGGAATAGTAGTTTAGCTTTGGTTTTGACCACAAGTTCAGGACATCCATGTGCTTTGAGTTGTGTCCGGTAATTGCCCATTTTACATTTGAGTCCCTGCTTCCACTCATAGCAACCATTGTAAGAACCAAGCTCTCTCAGACCGGGATGCTTCTTTATCAAGGTCTCTGCTAAAACACTGAACTCTGGATCATTTGGATGTTTTTTTTTCCGTATTTGAACATTTCCTCTGCTTGCTTGCTTAGGATATCTGACTTCATCTTTGAACTGATGCTCAGAGTAGTCTCGTCTGCCTTGTAAAGGGAATTCCCCTTCCCCAACTGAATTTATTTGTCATACGAAAAGCATGGGATTGGGAACTTGTTGGGCCAGAGCTCAGTTCTTGTAGAAAGTACGGATGCAACGGAGAGTATTATGGTGTCATCGGCATTAGAAGACGAAAAGGAGTCTTCTTGGCCACGGAAAGGTGACTGTATAGGTATCTCACAAGTAGAGTGAGAGGTGGTCTCAGTGGACAAGGACTTTTCAGAGTCATGGGAGTAGAGGGGGAGGAGCTTAAGCCAGACATGTTGATGGTCATCGGGATAACGTTGACGACACTTAAATCACCAATGTCAGAGGTGGAGGTCAAATTCAAATACGCCCCAAACTCCATGTCAAGGTACTGCAATCTTATGCCAGTTTTAAATCCAAAAGCATGTCTGATTGCTTCTAGAATATCATCCAGTGACTCTGCTACACCGTCAGGTAGGATAGATTTTTTTGCGCTGTTCTCATTAAAGACAATCCTCAGTTTAGCTGCCTTCTTTCCAGCCATGGCACGCCTACCTGCACAAGGAAAAACAGAAGAAAAATACAATTAGTTTTTTTCTCACAAAGAATTTCAATGCAGTATTTACAAACATTAACATAAAACAAAGTCTTCATTTGATTTCATACATTTCAATCATTCATAACATTACTTTAAACATGTATGTATCATTTTAAGAGTAACAAGACTCTTCCCCTTGAACCATGTAGTCCACCAATGGGTAAAAGTCTTTCAATTCATGTAGCTCAACAAGTACAACATCACTTATTGCAGAGCTTCTCAGATTATAGGCTCTGAAATGTTCCATGTACTAGGAGGTGAGCTGTCAACTTTCCTTGGAGGTCAACTTTCCTTGGAAAGCGATCAATTGAATTGCTTCAAAAACTTCAGGAAGCCCAGCTAATGAACCATGTGCTATATTCATCCTATTCCTGTAGTTGATATCATTGTAAGTTACATTTTTAGCAAGGCATGCCGAGTCTAGGTTTGGAATCTTGCACCTCTGGCACATAATTTACATATGAGCAGCTTTTCCAAACTAACTCTAGAAGTACCAAGTGTTTCTAAGCTTCCTGATGAGCTTCTCAAAGAAGATATTGCATGTGCTTTGACGCGCAAGTTTCCAAACCTAGACTCAATATGACTTGCTAAAATTGTTTCGATCGCTTAACAACTGAGTAATGGTTTTGTGTGTAACAGGCACACATAACGAACTAAGTAAATAATACAACTCTTTGAGTAGTTCATCAACAGCTGCACTGGATGCAAGAAAAATATTCTCCAATTTCAACATTTCAACAAGACAGAGGAAATTTTAAGCTCAATGTCTTCTGATGACACATCTCTTAAAGCTCCTGTTTCATATTCAAATTCATCAAATATTAATTCTTCAGAATCAGTACGGTCAGCGATGGCAGATGAGTGACAAGTGGTCTTCCTTGCAACAACTTCTGGCTTAAATAGATTGCATGTGCTGGAGGAGTGTTTCCTGTGCTTATGAGTTTTGAAACTTCCATAAGTGTTGGTCTTGTATGAACAGTCTTTGTACACACGTGTCAGTCTCATGTATTTTTTTGATGTTGCCCAATGTGAAGAAAATATTCCCTCTGTTGCAATTGGATTATTATTACAAATGTGACTCTTAAATGTTTCTGCTATTTTATCTTGTGGGTATTGTTGGCTGGGGTGGGATCTTGACTCCGCTGAATGACTTTGTAATGCATTCCAACTTCTAAAAGTGCATGACAGATCTAGTAATTACATGGGTAAGAGTTGTTGCATCCATAATGTTAATGGTCAAGCTTGTAATGCTTTAAGAGATCAGATCTTCTGGATAACGATACACCACAGTATTTGCATATCCACATGAAATCTATCACTGAAAAATTAGGAAGAAATATAACTACCTTATTCACGTTTCCAATTGAGGTAAATGTCTGTTATAACTTGACATGATAATCAAGCAGAAAAGCTTTAAACTTACAACAGTGGGCTGCAGATCCACAATTCCTGAGTACAAAAAACAATACAAAGATTTTAATAATATACATATTACATTTCTACACATGTAAATAATTCATTTCAAAATTCTCACTGGACAGCTAATTTCATTAATCAACATCTTTGTCTAGTGTTGTATTCTGTCTGTAAATCTAGAGGCTGTTGTTTATAATATCTTATAAGATAACTTAATAGACATGACTAATGACCAATACAGTCATGGGTTACAGTTGTATCAGACTTGTCTTTTCTTTTAATTCAAACCCATTTCAATCCCAGACCAAAGCAATCTGCCACCCGCGATATAAACAGTCCCACTTAATAGAACACAGAGTGCTTATTTAGATCCACCACATCCCCCTTTACTAACTACGACGTGGTCCTTTACATTAACTTATATCTATATTTAACACCTGTACCTGGTCACACTTGTCAATGAACATATATCAACACTTTGTTTTGGTTTCTCGCTTTTCAATAAACATAACTATATCAGGGATAATACATTTGTCAATGAACACACATTTATCAACAATTTGTAAACCTTGTCAGTCAAGTGTCCATGACATAGTCTCCATACCTAATTGGGCATCTTACCGCCCTACCACTCCTGGTGTGGTGTGCAGGAGAGCTTTGTGGTGAAGAGTCAGCTGACCTGGGTGTCTGAGGAAGTATTTCCTCTGAATGCTCATCAGGATCAGTGTCACTGCACCAACTCGGGTGTATCTTTCCCATTTGATGCCTGTTCTTTCTGAGTGTCTTTCCTGCAGGTGTCTGCACAGTGTAGGAACGCAGCTCAGGTGGCCTGGCACCTCGATTGTAGTATTGCAGCTGACGAGACTGCAGGTCTTAGTGCACGTTCTGTGGGGTTGACTGTTTGCAATATGGCACTGGAACATGGTAGTGTACTATGCAGGACTTTTCCCATTAATATCTGTGCAAGTGACCCACTCATGCCTGTCACTGGGGTGTTCCTCTGTGACAGCAGCACTAGGTGTGGGTCTGTACCTGTTTGCAATGCTTTCTTTAGGGTGTGTTTCACAGTCTTAATTGTCCACTCACCAAGTCCATTAGACTGCGCATATCCCAGGCTGGAGTATGTGAGTATAATTTCCCATGATGCAGCAAATTAATTTGCACGATGACCTCCAAAGGCTTGTGATCTGACTGCACGGTAACTGACGTCTAGCCTCATCTACAGTTTGCATATTTCTTTAGTTCGCAGACTATCTTACTCTCTTTTATGCTTTATGCTGTCTGCACTTGTTGACCAGTAATCCACTACAATTACCTCTTGGGAAAGATGAGAGTGTCAAGACAGAGGTTTACATCTACTAAGCCAAAGACATTTTGTGCAAATTGTGGAAAGCTTGCTAAGAGAATAGCTGAACTAGAGGTACAAGTTAGGACCCTTCTAGATAACAGGGAGACTGAAGACCTTGGTGATCCCATGCTACTTATTAGCCCCAGAAGCTAAACTAGTAGCTACCCAATCACCCATAAAGTCAGCCTAAAATCTTCTTAGCCCAGACAAAAAACTTGTAGTGTAGCTCCAAACACTTCCATTTCAGTCCTGGACAACATTTCGGAATACTGGCTAAATAGAGGTGCGAGACCAAAAGTCTCCACTCCGCGCTAGGTATGGACTGAAGTATGCCGTAAAGGGAATCGAAAAAGCAGAAGCAAGGGACCTGCTATTAAACCCCCCGCCTGAACTGTCATTGGAGAACATGTGTGCCATTAGAACAATATGCCTTTATCTGGAATATTACAAACTATTTCAGGGGGTCTGCTTACGGAAACCCTGACTGCGGGGCTGGAGCAAATGCTAACCCCTGGGACGGTATTCCCAGGTGGTCCGGACACCGGAAAAACAATGAGAGCATCAGGGGGCCTGCTAAAACTAATGCTAACAACATAGTGTATCTCCTATCTGACAGCCAGATAACCATGCTGTGTCACAAATACCAATCATCTTAAATTATCGGCGGCATGGCAAAAGACAACATAAACATTGAAATTCTATTTCCTGTTTACGTAACATTTTGTGGCAGTAATGCCTCCAAACCTACTCAGAAACCTCCCTCTAAATTCTTCAAAACCATCAAAATGGCTTTAAATAATATAAGATCATTAGGGAATAAATCATTTTTAATTAATTGATTTCATGTTTTTAACTGAAACATGGTTAGAAAATAAAAACAGTCCTGCTATTCTGATTGAGACTACTCCCCCTAATTTTGATACTCTTAGTGTCAGCCATGAAGGAAAAAAAGGTGGTGGGAGTCATGAAATCACAGGAAGCAGGAGTAGACCTGCAGAGCGCAGCTTTAATAGGCAAAGGTACCTTAAAGGAGCAGGCAAAAACCGTAACTACAGGCTGGAGATTCAGAAACCAAACAGGAGCAAAGAACCAGACTTAAGTACAGACTAGAAACTGTCAGAAAAAGCTAAGTCAAAATAAAAAACAGGAATCCAAACCGTAAGCAATCCACAAACTAGAAAACAATACTTTGCTAAGAACACAAGGAAATCATAGGTATACAGGTCCTTCTCAAGAAATTAGCATATTGTGATAAAGTTCAATATTTTCCATAATGTAATGATAGAAATGAAGGTTACACTTTATTTGGAGAGTCTGACATTCCATCTGTATGTGCTCTACAGATAGTTTGTTGATGATATGACTATCAACAAACTATCAACAAACCATCTGTTGATAAGCAACTAATTGTGTATTTTAAGGGTAGGGGTAAGTTTAGAATATGTTTTAGGGTAATGGTTAAGGTTAGGTTTAACATAAGGGGAATG
>JACXGM010013100.1:0-22976 GCA_016801145.1 Umbra pygmaea
TGGATTGAACTATACTATTCCTATGTATTGTACTAATGTGGATTGAACTATACTATTCCTATGTATTGTACTAATGTGGATTGAACTATACTATTCCTATGTATTGTACTAATGTGGATTGAACTATACTATTCTTATGTATTGTACTAATGTGGAAAAGTATTTGCCTCTTCTGATTTTCAGTTTTTTTTTGTATTTATATGCAATTCTTAGAACATCAAACAAAAAGTTATTTTAGATAAATGGAACCTGTTTAAAGACATTCTATATAAATAAGTTCTGCAACAACCAAGGGCCTATTCCATTTACACCCTTTAACTGGTTGAGCGCCCTTTAGCCCCAGTGACCTAGGAAATGCCCCCCTGCTAGAAGAATACAGGGCAAACACTGCAAAGTGATTACTGTTTAGTGGAACATCTCAAATAGCTCCCTATTTTATATATAGAATACTACAAATCCAGGGCACTAAAGAGAAAAAGCTGAAATGGTGTATCAGGGATTGTTGCACTACATATTCTGACTAAAGCAGGTTCATCCCAAACCAATCTCCTATGAAAAATAGGTTGACTCACAATTGGGCAAAGGCAGTTCTTAAACATGGAGATGAAACACAACCAATGAGAAATGTCAGAAGGGATTTAACTTAGGTTTCATGTTTGCACTGTTTAAGGCAGGCTGGATATAGCAACCTGTCAAGCATATGGACACAGAAATAAAGTGAAGCATCTTACCAAATTACGTGAGATTAATTTCTGTTTTTCAGTGTAGGCACTATTACTTTTAGGGCACTAGTACATTTGTGCAAAATGTAGGGAATAGGGTGCCATTTGGACGTGGGCATAGTAGCGTCAGGGCAGTTGGCAATCTGAGCTTTTAAGGAATAACTGGGTCTGTTTCTTTAGAAACAACAACACATGGGTATTCTGAGTGTCTAACTCCTCCCACTCTGACGGTCTTCTCCATGTCATGTGTTTGCTGACATTTTGTTAAAAATCACTTGCATCACAGATAAATAACACAACAACAACATGAAAAATACACTGATGACGGATCTATTTATTAGCTCAAAACTTTTTCTGGCTCTCTCTTCTATAGGCTGTCTTCTGTTCTAGCTTCTGGTTTTGTTTTCTTTCTCTGCATTTATAACCATAGAGTGGTGTTCTGCTATCCCAGATTGGCAGATGTGGGGGAGGGTAAAGGGTTTGTATTCATGTCTTTAGGCAGTCTAGGAGGTTGGTCAAGAAAGAGAGGTGAAAGTTGAGTATGTATTTTCATTGCTCTATGTCACCTCCCACTAATGGTCTTTATCCAGCCTACTGGCTTCTAAAAAGCAACAAACCTCTCCTCATCTTCCTGTCTCTTTCTGTTGGTGTGTCCAGTCTTCACTCAAACAAGAAGTATGACTTGGGATAGGTTTAGTGTTACAACTAGATTTAGGTTATCTTAAGGCATAAAGGCTAATATATTGATGTTAAAGTCTGGATTCAATTGTTGTTTGGGTTGGGCTTTTTTCACAAATGGACAGTCCTTTGACACTAAAATCTAAGTATGTTTTTCTGTGTGTTTGTGTGTAGTGTGTGTGTGTGTGCGTGTGTGTGTGTGTGTGTGTGTGTGTGTGTGTGTGTAGATTAGTGTGTGTGTAGAGCCAGGCAGTCCTGTGTTTTTGTGCCAGCCCTGCAGCAAGTGCAACTGGGTCCAGAGCTGGCTGCTGACAGTTGCCTTGCCAACAGAGAGGGGAATTAGTTTTACTGTGAGATGTGATCGGGCTGACCAATCACACTGCCAGCAGTTTGGGGTTGGGCCAGTTTTGGTAGTACACTATATAGGGAATAGGGTGTAATTTGTGATGCGGATGGATCCGGGTGCAACCCCAGCCGATGCCAGGGAGGAAGGGGTAGAGGCTGGGTCACAGATGTCAGCGATGTTGGAAAGACAGCTGAATTCCAAATGAACCAGCAGCCATTTAGCAACTACCTCCCTCCCCTAGCAACTAGTGGACTGGATAGGTCCAATCAATATGACAACATTTCCAGCCAGCCAATCACAAAGAAAGGTTATGCTATTTCCGTAATGTATAGCCACTGTAATGTTTAAATGTCTGTTGACATCTGAGTGCTTTAAAAACAGAACAGCAGGGCTGTGTCTACTTGTAATAACTACCAGGATAACATCAGCAGTGTAGTATAACTTAGTGCAGCTCTCACAGTGGCAGTTCATGCAGAACTGTAACAGACTGTAAAGCACACATATTTAACATTGTTACAGTACCTTTCTCAATTAAATTTTAAACTGAATGTTATCAGGTGTCAATTATGGTATAATAAAGGGATCTTTGTAAACAAACACCAAAACCTTATACAAATGTTAGTTATTAACAAGTCACACAATACCTATGTGTGAAAAAAAAACCTCAGTGAAATTTTTATCATTCTCTGTTTTTTCCTGGGCCCATGGCTAGTTGATTTGAGCTTCTATTCACTTTTTTATTTTTGTGCCCATGGCTAGTTGGTTTGAGCTTCTATTCTATTTTTTATTTTTGTGCCCATGGCTAGTTGATTTGAGCTTCTATTCACTTTTTCTTTTTGTGCCAATGGCTAGTTGGTTTGAGCTTCTATTCTCTTTTTTATTTTTGTGCCCATGGCTAGTTGGTTTGAGCTTCTATTCTCTCTCTGTAAATCCCAGCTCAGTGCAGAACAGCGAGCGCGGGAAGAAGATTGGTGCAGCTGTGATCACCACAAGCCGGAGTGTCGTTCAGACCGGGAAGGCAGTAGGTAAGAGAGCATTTCCAAGCAACCCTCCAAACCCAAATTAAGCAACCCTCCAAACCCAAATTAAGCAACCCTCCAAACCCAAATTAAGCCACTTCTGATGTTTTTTTTTCACCCAATGCTTGTGTTAAAGAAATGCTCCAACGTTCAGTACTTCCCAATTTGAGCAATTCAGGTTGCCCAAAAATGTCACTGCATCATTTTTGAAAATACATCTAGATTCAGGGGATGTGTTCATTTCCCAATATTTCTTTGTCACATTTTATTCTACCGTCGACTCGATTTAAAGATAGTTTTTATAACCCGATTTTATAACTCTAACATTGAGTATTTAATAAAATGTTGCAGTGACATCACCTAAGGTTTTTGGGCAACTTACAGTTGCCGAGTTGGAAATTAGTGAACATGCTGAGGTGTATTCAGTGACTGGCACAATGATTTTGTTTAGGGGTCTGGAACATTCTCCATCATTCTCAAGTTGCCACAGAGAATTGGCAACAGCTTCCATTTTGTCAATTTGTTCTTTTTCAATTGAAAATCATTTGTCTGACTTGCAGTGCTATGCATGTACAAAATGTATTTCCCTCCAAAAAGAGGGAGAGAGGAATGTGGAATGAGAAGCCTTCCAAATAATCTCAATATTTGTCAGACTTCATGGAATATTTCTTTACCAACTGTAATAATTTCCTTACTGCTTTGCTATCTATAACTTAAAGTGGAACTAATAGCATTTTAACAACAAGAAATGGTATTAGAATAGGTTGAAATAACCTTTTCTGGTAAGCAAATTCATAGAAATTGTAATTTTTACATTTCATACATTCAAAGCATTTTCACAAATAGCATTCCTTATAATTCTAACTGTATCAATTTATTCTATTAATCATGTCTTCCTCTGCATTATGGAATACTGAGATGATATTAAAAAAATCAAACCTCAGAAAGCTGGTGTAAAAACATTTGATATATTTTAAATATTAAGATTGTCTCTTTGCTTCAAATCTGCTAAGTTCAAATGTGGTCAGTTCCACTTTAATGTTATGTACAGTTCACGTCAAGTATCATTTATTTGTCAAAGAAACAAATTTAATTGCATGTACAGTAAAAATCTTGTGCCACTACTCAGCAAAAGCAGTTGCAATAATAAGAAACAATAAAGAGTAAAAAAAATGTAAACAATAAGATATATTACGATATAAAGGTAGGGGTTAGGGATGTACCGGTAATGGTTTCAAGGTTTCACAGTTTACCGCGGTTTTAAAAAAGACAGTTATCTTTCTGTGGCCATTTTGTCATTCAAGGTATTGCATTAATATAAAGTCAGAATTATTCTTGAATTGGAAAATGAATTATTGTATCAGTTCAATTAAGTGAGAGTCAGCTACATTTACACAGAATTTTATAAACTTCAGGTGATTAAAGACATATCTAAATTTAGACATTTTTCCACTACTCCAAAGTCCAGTGGCAGCATGCTTTACTCTGACTTGCAACAAGGTTTACATCCAATGACAGTGCCACATTTGTAGTCACGCAGATATTCAGTACGACCCATTGTACTGCCAATGCTTGTCTATTGAGATTTCATAGCTATGTGCTGGATTTTGTGCACCTGTGAGCAAAAGTGTTGCTGAAACACCTGAACTTAATAATTATTAGGGGTGTCCACATACTTTTGGACATATAGGCTATGTCTCTGTGTACTAGGGCTGAATGATTTGGGGAAAATATCTAATTGCGATATTTATGACAGGTATTGCTTGGGAATTCAGATAGAATGTAGGTTTAAGGCACTTCCGCATTTGCATCACTTTGCTGAACCGGATGCTACGTCCAGTAATATATACGGTCTATGAGTAATACAACTGCAGTACTTTTTGGCTGCTCTATTGGGAAGCAGCTCACTGAAGCTACAACTTATCACAACTCATTCAGTGCGTGTGCGTCACTCCATCTTAATAAACATGTCTACTTCGCTCAATTTTTTACATTCTCCCGTCTGTTGTCATCTACACAAGACAATTTACTAGCCACAGCAATCCTCTGAAAAACCTAATCTGACTTTGAAGTGCAACGTCTATTTGACAAGATCTGCTTCATTTCTAGCCCTGACTGGATTGACTGGCAAGAAGACAGTGCATGCAGGCACAATGAGCTCAATAACGATAATGTCATCATAACGACATTATCTAACTGACAAGCAAATGCAATTCATGTGTCAAACAAATTTTAAGGTCTACTACTGCTACACTAAGTAGAATAATGATATTATTATGAAAAATAATAATAATGTGATACTGTAATACCATGATGTTTTTTGTGACTGTTATCATATCGTGAAAATCTCATACTGTTACACCACTAGTAGGGGTAATAAGATGTAATGGTGAAAACAGATGACCAACCTACAGTAGGGTCCAAAATCACCGGCAATGTACAAACAGTACTGTAAAAAATCTAAACAATACAAATATAGAGAAAAATTGAAAATACCAACATGTGAGAAATAATGTACTTTATTAATGTGTCAATAGAATCAACTAAATATCAATGTCCTCCAAATCACGGTTTCACAATCATTGGCACCCTCAAACATTTTTGTAAATAATATCTACCAAAAGACATAATTCTATTAAAGTCATTGCTTGACAAACCAATAAGCATCTTTATTAAAGCAAACAAAAATGTCCATAACTGTTTCCCCTCTACAGTCTTGGTCAAATGTTTTTAGAATGACACAAATACAAATTCTGCTGCCTCAGTGTTGATGATGGCAAATTTCATATACTGCAGAATGTCATAAAGAGTGATCAGATGAATTGCAATAAATTGCGAAGTCCCTCTATGCCATGAAAATGAATATTTCCACTGCATTTCAGCCCGTTCACAAAAGGACCAGTTGCCATCATGTAAGGGAATGTATCGGTAAAACAGGTGAGTGTTGACGAGGACAAGGCTGGAGATCACTCTGTCATGCTGATTCAGTTAGAATAACAGACTGGAAGCTTTAAAAGGAGGGTGGTGCTTGAAATCATTGTTCTTTCGCTGTCAACCATGGTTACCTGCAAGGAAACATGTGCCATCATCATTGCTTTGCACAAAAAGGGCCTCACAGGCAAGGATATTGCTGCTAGTAAGATTGCACCTAAATCAACCATTTATCGGATCATCAAGAACTTCAAGGAGAGAGGTTTGATTGTTGTGAAGAAAGCGTCAGGGCACCTAAGAAAGTCCAGCAAGCGCCAAGACCGTCTCCAAAAGTTGATTCAGCTGCGGGATCGGGGCACCACCAGTGCAGAGCTTGCTCAGAAAAGGCAGCAGGCAGGTGTGAGTGCATCTGCCTAAAGACTTTTGGAGGATGGCCTGGTGTCAAGAAAGGCAGCAAAGAAGCCACTTTTATCCAGGAAAAACATTAGGAACAGACTGATATTCTGCAAAATCTACAGGGATTGTACAGCTGAGGATTGCTGTAATGTAATTTGCTCTGATGAATCCCCTTTACGATTGGTTTGGCCATCCGGAAAACGCATTGTATGGAGAAGACTAGGTGAGCGCTACCATCAGTCCTGTGTCATGCCAATAGTAAAGCCTCCTGAGACCATTCATGTGTGGGGTTGCTTCTCAGCCAAGGGAGTGGGCTCACTCACAATTTTGCCTTAGAACACAGCCATGAATAAAGAATGGTACCAACACATTTCTCCAAGAGGAATTTCTCCCAACCATCTAAGAACAGTTTGGTGATGACCAATACCATTTCCAGCATGATAGAGCAACTTGCCATAAGGCAAAAGTGAAAACTAAGTGGCTCGGGAACAAAACATCAACATTTTGGGTCCATGGCCAGGAAACTCTCCAGACCCTAATCCCATTGAGAACTTGTGATCGATCCTCAAGAGGCGGGTGGTCAAATCATGCAAGAATGGGCAGCCATCAGTCAGGATGTGGCCCAGAAGTTAATTGACAGCATGCCAGGGCGAATTGCAAAGGTCTTGAAAAAGAAGGGTCAACAGCAAATATTCACTCTTTGCATAAACTTAGTGTAATTGTAAATAAAAGCCTTTGACACTTTTATGTAATACATGTAATTATACTTCAGGATAACATAGTAAGACAAAAAGATAAGAAGAACACTGAAGCAGCAAACTTTGTGGAGACCAATACTTGTGGTATTCTCAAAACTTTTGACCACGACTGTACACTGTAAACATTGTAATAAAAGCGCAGAAACCAATGTTGCCTTGTCTGTGTATTTCCTATGGGAGCACTATCGGCATATGGAAAAAAAATTGTCTCTAATTAACAAATTAAAGTTATGAAATTAAGAGAATACAGCAAAAAAAAGGTTAAATATGCACGTAATTATAAAGAACAGTATTGTGAAAATATGTAAACTCTGTTGTGCGTAAAGAATTTGGGCTAGTTTTAAAGCATTTTTACTGGTTTTGAACCATGACATTTTTTATACACCTGGCAACCCTAGCTTGCAAAACTTTTTCTTAGATCTGTGGATTCAGGGGTGTCAGCGGTGAGTAGGGTAGCTTATCTTGAAATTAACCATAGTGATTGAAGTCTGAGAAGTCAAACATGGAAATGCTGTTGGAAAAACAAGGTATGAATTTAATGAACCAAACTCTCAGTTGAAAAGAAGCACTGTTTTTTGTTGTGCGTGTTTGATTGACAGCATCCTAGCTGTGTAAGTCAGCCTTAACCTTAGGGCCAAATCTCTAACATCCAGACCTAAAGTGAACATCTCTGCTACATTACGGGTTTGATTGGTACCAGTTATGTAGGTGTACTGCGCTATTTGCGTTGCGTTTTACTTTCATTTCATTTCATTACCTCTGAACTTGCCGGATCCTTCTCCCACTCACGCCACTACAGTATGTGTTCCGAGACCTTTGGATTTACAGTGAGGCAAGTGCAGGAAACGTTAGAGTTAAATGCCCTCGGGGGGTCTGCATGGCATAGTGCATTGCAGGACAGTCTATGTCACGATGGTCAAGGGTTCGAGCCTGACCATGGGTTCTCTGACTTCCCCCAGCCTCCTGCACGTGGCAGCACAAATTGACATTGGCCTGTAAATTCAATCGTGGAAGTTAATGTTGGGTGAACAGTGTGAAAATGAATCGGCGGCTCAGGAGACGTGCGTGGATGAATCATGTGTGCCCACATCATCCCACAGGTCTGTCCAAGGAGTTGCATTGCAAAAAGCACAATCAGATGCTACCTCCACATCCACGGCCTCTTTGAAAGGGTCAAAGACACAGATGCAAACACTGCAAGCACTTGGAGTTTGTCAAACGTCATTTAAGTTATGACTGGAAGATTGTTCTCTGGTGTGATGAGATCAAAATGTTACATTTTGGTCAGATACAGCATTGGCATGTTTGGTATCAAGACAGAGATACATACGTACATAAGGAGAGGTACCTCATACCCACAGTGATATATGGTGGTAGTAGGTCAGTGATGTTTTGGGTCTGTTTTAATTTCAGAGGTCAGGGGGCACTGGTCAAGAGAGATTGCATAATGAAGTCCACCGAATATCAGGCCGTAGGTGGACGTTCCAGCAAAACAATGACCCAAAACATACATGAACATCCACACAGAAATGGTCCTGTGACATCAAAATCAATGTTCTACCATGGCCATCTCAGCCTTGTGGGCAGAGTTCAAGAGGGCCGTCGATAAATGCAAACCCATGAATGTGAAGGATCTTGAAAGTACTTATGTATTCTGATGCCATGTACATGGAGGAATGGTCCAAAACCCTTCCAAATGTGTTCCTTAACCTTGTCAAACATTACAGCAGGAGTCGCCATGCTGTTATTCTTCCATTCTTCCATTGCAACTTTAATAAAGTACAATGTTTCTCACATGTTGATATTTTGAGTTTCTCTATAATTGTTTGTTTTTACAATATTGTTTGTGCACTGCCAGTCAGGGGTGCCAGTAATTTTGGAGCCCACTGTATATACAGTCAATATATTACAGTTAAGTACTAGTATCTAATCCATATTGCCTTCCGTCTGTCCCCCACTCCAGGTCAGACAGTGGGCGGAGCGCTGACCAGCGCAAAGTCAGCCATGTCCTCCTGGTTCTCCACGTTGGCCCAGCCCGCTATCGTAGCCTCGCCTACGGCCTCTCCAGAGGCTCAGACACCCTCCGAGGCCAAGCCTTAACCTCCCTGTCTGTCTGTCCTCATCATGACCCAGCCTTAACCTCCCTGTCTGTCTGTCCTCATCATGACCCAGCCTTGACTTCCCTGTCTGTCTGTCCTCATGATATCACATGCTGTATTCCATCTGTATTTCCCAATGCTGCACCTTTGTTAAACGTTTGCGATACTGATTGAACATATCCTCCAGTCATAATGTAAGTAGTCCACTACATGGAACCTTGCACCAGGAATGGGTTCAATACGGGCCAGGCTTCCAAACAACCATAACAAATATTCTAAGACTCCATAGTAGTTTGTTTGTTTGTTTGTTTATTTAGGATCCTCATTAGCTCCTGCATTGCAGTAGTCCCGTCAGTTGTGTAGTGGGAGCCCTTCTGAACACATTCTGTTAGGAATCTCCATCTGTTTTCCTCATTATGGGAGGTAATAGTAAGTGAACCTCTGCTGATATGGATGCTGGATTATGGGATATATACTCCTTCCCTTGCATCATTTCTATATTGTTGGAACTGAACATAAATAATTAATGTGACTAATTACCTTTTGTCATAAAACACTGGAACCAATATCTACCCATCTATGGACCACTCAAATTGTAGTGTTTCTGAGATGGCACACCTATTTCCTATATAATGCACTACTTTTGACCAGGGCGCTACGGCCAAAATGTGTGCCCTATGCAGGAAATTGGATGCACCTTTGTGTCTCTACATGGTAAAGATTATTATATTTATATGTGCTGTCCTAATAACTTATACTTGTCCCTTTGAGCTGCTTACTGATCGTTCCATTCAATTGTTTGTGTTTGAGATACCATTTTAAACAGTTCATTACCAGTAGTTTGTACTAACAGTTATATAGGCATGCTCTTTGAGACCAAGGCTTTTTGTCTAAAATGCCACTCAATTCTCCATTTAATCCAGCTACGTCTGATTAAGACTTATGTGAGTGAACTAGAGCGTAGGGGACAATTTTGGACACAGCCGATGTCCAGTTTTTAAACTGTAACATGAACATTCTTTTTGTGGATCAATCCAACTACGTTTGTTGTCATGACTAAACTCAAATCTTTTGAGCCGTTGGTTTAGCCTGATTTAATAACCCTATGCTCTTATCATTTGCTGTTGAATTCTGAAAATTACATTTTGTTTTATAGTTTGTTTTTCAGTCGTTACGGTTTTTTATCTGAATATTATATTTACAATGTGTATTTAAAATATAAATGTATTCTAAAATTATGAATTGACATTCACAGAAATATTTTTCTGAAAAATGCTTTTGAAGTATTGTTTTTTGGGAAAATCTATAATTTATGCTATGCTGAATTAAAAAAGAAGTCTCTTCCTTCACTATTTTAATTTCTAAGTTTCTGTATTTTAAAAAACTAAGATTTTGTGATGACAATGTCAGGGTTGGTTTGCCCACAGGATGCCCATATGAAAATGTATCCAATCACTACTATTAGTCACGATTAGGAAGAATGTGTGCTAACAACATACATGTTATTTTAATGAGTTAGATATACCTACCATCATAACATCCAAAGTAAGGATTGAAAGGCTACTTGTATTTATTTATTTATTTATTTATTTAAACAGGTAAGTTTATTGAGAAAAAGTTCTCATTTGCAGCAATGACCTGTGTAGGTCACATAAAATACCTGTTCAGTAAACAAGCAAAGCAAATACATGTATTCTGTAAATGAAAGAGATGGAGTAGAAACCATCAATCAAACACATTTATTTTATAAAGCCCTTTTTAAATCAGCAGATGTCACAAAGTGCTTATACAGATACCTGGCATAAAACCCCAAAGAGCAAGCAACAAGTGATGCACATTGGATTGGAAAAACTCCCATGTAGGGTTGAAACATAGGAAGAAGGAGGGGCTGGACTCAGGGGTGCCAATATTCTTCTGGCTGTGCCGTGTGAGATGGTAAGAGTAAATGGCCTATTTGGTTCACAGTAATGTTCAGATGGCCAGATGGGTCTTTACCGTCAAGCGTTTGTGTTCAGCAGAGTAACAGACACAGGGAAGAAGCATTTCTGCAGCTTGCTTCTCCTGCCACCAGGCTTCTATACCTTCTGGGTGGGAGGAGGACAGGCACTCCACAGACACTGCTTGTGCTGGATGTCCACAATGGAGGGGAGCTGGGCCAAGTTGAGGGTCCAAGGGATGTCTTCGGAGATGTGGACTCCCAGGAATTTAAATCTGGTGAAATGCTCCACCTTACACATATTTATGTACATGAGTGTGTGTATGTGTGCAGAAAATAGACTTCCTTTAATCCACAACGAGCTTTTTGGTCTTCTTGGTTTTGAGGGCCAGGTTGTTGTCGGCACATTGTGCCACCAGGTGGACATCCTCCCTGTTGGCAGAATATTTTCTTCATAATTTTTTGACAAATCTTACTTTAGAAGTTCCAGAGATTAAAATATTTTCAAATATGTTTTATGTTCATTAAAAGAGGATCAGGGTGTAGTCACAAGATCCCTTACAGTGTTTTGGAGATGACTACCATCAAGATTGTCTTTGAGATCTGAGAGCAAATCTATTTGGTTCTTGGGACCTAAAATGAGCATACATTTTTTCATGAGTTAAGAAGTCAAAAATGATCTGTCATCCACTTTAGTCTGAAACAGGCTTCTAAGATGTTTCATTAAAATGCACAACTGTGAATCTTCAGCATCGCAGTGAAAGTTGACATGATGCGTTTAGATTAGGTCACTGAGAGACAGCATACACCAATTGGTCCTAACATTTTGACCACTAACGGGTGAAAACACTAATAATCTTGTTATCATAGCACTCAGTGGGTGGGAATTATTAGGCAGCAAATTAACATTTTGTCCTCAAAGTTGATGTGTTACAAGCAGAAAAGCTACTCTAGCTCAAATTGCTAAAAAAAAGTTCATGCTGGGGGTGGCAATCTTGGTCAGTAAAATAATAAATTTCTCACCCACCAATGTAATTTCAGATAACAGCGGGAGGTATTTAATTATATCTGGTTTTGTCTGTAACACTCCCGGAGTACTGGTTAATGTGTTTCCACCCAACTTTGATGATCCTAATTTTGCAAATAAGTTACTGGGGAGGATACCATTGTCACACGCCCATCGATTGATACTGGTGGGAGATTTGAACTTTGTCATGGACCAAAACTTAGACCGCTCTAGTCCTAGACCTGTGCCTCTCTCCAACATGGCAAAGTCCTTTTTAAAGTTTAAGATACAGAATGGATGTACTGACCCTTGGAGACATCAAAATCCATTGGCACGTGAGTACTCTTCACACGTCCATCACTCTTTCTCCCGCATCGATTATTTCTTTGTAGACCATCGGCTATTACCACATGTTACTTCAGCTGACTACTTGCCCATTGTAATATCGAACCATGGCCCTGTAGCATTTGAAATGACTTTATCGCCAAAATCCTGTACTCCTTCTCGTTGGAGATTTAACTCTCTTCTCTTGTCCGATGATATATTTTGTAAGTGTATTACCTTTGCAATTGATCATTTTCTTTATCATAATCAGATTGAATCAATCTCTCCTTCTCTCCTATGGGAGACGCTTAAGGCCTATTTAAGAGGCGTAATTATATTTTATTCCTCGCACGTAAATAAAGACCGTAAGGTTAAAATGGACAAACTTTCAACAGAGATTCTTGAGCTGGATCATAAATATGCTCAGACTCCGTCCCCCAAATTATATAAACAACATTTAAATTTGCATTCTGAATTTAATCTTTTATCTACGAATGAGGCGGAACGTTTACTGTTGCACTCACGCTCCACCTATTACGAACACGGGGACAAGGCAAGCCGGTTGCTGGCACATCAGTTATATATCAGTTAAATCGACGCGCTGCCTCTCGTCTGATTCCTCAAATCCAAGATACTTCAAACGGTCTGGTTTATGACCCTGAGGGGATCAATGACATCTTTAAATCCTTCTACTCCTTACTTTACATGTCTGAGTCTTCTGTGAACACAGGTAAAATGACTCAGTTTTTTGATAACCTAGACATACCCACTGTTGCAGCGGAGGATGCTGTTGACCTTGACTTTCCTCCCAAGGCTTGAGGAGGTGATCGAAAAAAACTGTTCAAAGCAGCAAAGCTCCTGGCCCAGATGGGTTCCCTATTGAGTTTTTTTTTTAAATTATCCACAGCTAGCCCCCCCTACTTTTAGCTATGTATAATGATTCATTGGATCAAGGGTTTCTCCCTCTAACTTTAACACAGGCTTCTATTACACTTCTTCTTAAAAAGGGTAAAGACACAACTGCTTGTTCTTCATACAGGCCACTCAGCCTCCTTAATGTTGATTTTAAAGTGCTATCTAAATTGCTAGCTACCCGTTTGGAGGGGGTCCTTCCGTCAGTCATCTCGGAAGAACAGACAGGATTTATCAAGGGTAGACAGGCATTTTTCAATATTTTGACTCTTTTTAATATTATTTACTCAAAACAGCTCTCCAGTTCCCCCAGTTTGTGGTTTCACTCAATGCAGAGAAGGCATTTGATAGAATTGAATGGGAATATTTTCGGCGCTAAAGAAGTTTGGTTTTGGTGTCAATCTCCGCGCATGGATAAGGCTTTTATATGCCTCCCCTCAGACCAGTGTCTGCACTAATGAAATTTATTCAGAATATTTTGCTCTGGAACGTGGGACAAGGCAGGGCTGTCCTCTGTCCCCATTGCTCTTTGCCATTGCCATTGAGCCCCTTTCAGCGGCATTACGGGCCTCAAACACTTTTCAGGGTGTCTCCAGGGGGGGAATTGAGCACAAGCTGTCGTTATATGCGGCTGACCTATTACTTTATGTCCATAACCCAGCTACCTCTTTACAGAGTTTCCTCAAAATTTAGTTTGTTTTCCGGGTACAAGCTTAACCTACAAAAGAGTGAATGTTTTCCAATTAATCCAGCAGCACTGCAACTTCAACATACAGACTTGCCCTTTCAGCTGAAGCACTCTGGCTTTAAGTATATTGGAGTGAATGTGACTCGCTCAATGGCAGAGTTATTTTCAGCCAATTTCTCCCCCATCTTTACTCAGATGAAGGCAGATTTTCGGAGGTGGGGTAACCTACCTCTATCATTGATAGGGAAGATCAACGTGGTGAAAATGAATAGTCTGCCTAAATGTATGTACCTTTTTAATTCTATACCATTGTTCCTGCCAAAGTCCTTTTTTAAGGCAATCAATCAAACAATTTCTTCCTTCATCTGTGGTGAAAAGTTGCCCAGGGTCAGTAGATCTCAACTCCAGAGATGTAAATTCAATGGAGGGCTTGCACTTCCCAATTTTCTATACTATTACTAGGCAGCCAACCTTCAGAAAATTTTACTCTGGTTCATGCCCTAAACATGCCATGGTGCCATTTAGAGGGTAGATCGTGCCTCTCCTCATCTCTCTGCTTTAGTCTGCTCTGCTCTCCCAGTATCTCCTTTTCGTTACACTGGTAGTCCTGTAGTTTTACCTACTCTCAAAATCTGGTACCAGTTCCGTAGCCATTTTAAATTTACTTCTGCGTCTATCAAGTGCCCCATTGATAAAAACCATACATTTCCCCCATCGGTAGATGACAAAGCCTTCTGTTTTTGGAAAGGTATTAAAACATTATTTGACTTCTATGAAAATGGATCCTTTTCTAGTTTTCCCAATATGTCTATTAAATACAACCTGCCTTCTTCTCACTTTTTCCGCTATTTACAGTTGAGGCATTTTGTTTCCAATCAATTTGAAGGTTTTCCTTGCATACCCCCAAACCAGCCCTGGGATGTATTGCTGACTATCTCACCCGTACAGAAATCTTTGATTTCCCGGGTCTATTGCTGGATTATGTCATGCGACGACCAGTCCATGGATAGAACTAAATCGGCTTGGGAGCAGGAGATAGGGTTGGTATTTTCTAAGTAGTTCTGGGAAGAGGCAATTAAAAGAACAAGTTCTACCTCTTCGTGTGCCCGTCTGGGACTTGTTCAATTCAAGGTTATACACAGAGTACATTACTCAAAGTCCAGACTATCCGAAATGGAAAATTTTGCTATGCACCTTTGTGTCTGTCATCATTGCTGTACATCTGATAAATAAATATATTTAAAAAAAAGTTCATGCTAGGTTTGATAGAAAGGTGTCAGAGCACACAGTCAGACCTGGTCGGCCCTATATGCTCACTGCGCATGTTGCGTAGGGCCCGGGAATTACGCAAGGGGCAGGTCCCGCCTTCCCCTCATGTCAAACACATGTCAATTAGTAATGGGAAGTTCGACTATTTACTTATATGTTTTCGAGTGGTTCAGTAAAAATAACTAATCTTTTGAGTAATTTCGTTCATTTGAGTCACAACTCATTTACATGTCAGTAAAAAGAGTCGTTCAAAATGAACGAGTCATTTGTGAACTCCACATAGTGTAAATGTTTACAACTTCAGTGAGAGGATGAAGCGGAACAATCCTTCTGGTCACAAAATGAGAGAAAGAAAAACTAGTTTATTCTCTAGTCCATTTGTTTTGCGAACGGTTAGCAGCTATACCTGGGCAGTCCATCTCTTGGTCGGTCTGTCTACCTAGCTTGCTTGCCAGCCACTTCCAGGGCTGTGTTCTGTGACATTGTGTCTGACAAAAGTGAGAGTGCAATAAAACAATTTATTACATTTGATAAATGCCAATAGGCAACAATGTTTATAAACTGCAGCTTGGAAAAAATAAACGTGTAGCACGTGTGCACGAAACGAAACCTTGTGGTTTCCAGCAGCAGCCTCTGTGGGCACCAGTCCAGACAATATATGGGTGTGATCAAAGGCGTCATGATCTGAGGGGGCATGTTTCAATGGGTATGACGCCTCTGGGTGTGATGGTTCTCCTAATAGGCGCACATAATTTTAAAAAAAGTCAATGAATATCTAGACTCTTTCGAACTGTTTTTCCACCACATTTTCTGTTTTATGATCCATTATAGAAAGTTTGTTCTTCAATTCTTTACTCAAGCTGGTAGCTAGTTGTCTTACTCTGATGTCTGAATTGTCAGATTTTGTCTCCCGCTCATTTTGATGATGCGAATTTGACCTCATCTGGGACGGCCCAGCTTGGAACCAGGCCGGCCATTGGCCAAACGGATTATTATAAGAAATACATTGCAGAAATTGTTACAAAAAACATACAACTGTTTTTTTATGCATGTTAAATCAATTAAATACTATATTGATAAATCTGACAAGCCCACCCCAATAAATAGAATCCAGCCCCTCTGGCATTTGCCAAAATTGCCAGATGGCCAATCCACCCCTGGCCAGTGGTCAGTGTTATGGCTGTATATGTATATTGAGAAAACAAAATTAGTCCCAAAAACAAATCTTTGAGGGACACCAAAGCATTTCTTGAAGCAGTCCTTTCAGTGTAAATGTATTATTTGCTACATGTCTGCCTTTGTGGGATGCACAGGAACATGGTTGCTAGTATAACCAGGAGGGGAAGACCTTATATTGGAGGGCTTTATTTTACTAAGATTTCTCTGGCAAACACCTTGTTTAAATTTACTCTACCAAAGTCGAGGCAGAGTCACAGTCTCAATAGACACCTGTGCTATGTTGGGAATGCTTAATTATTTGACTCCATAATGCTAGCAGGCTGGCCAAATAGACAATGAAAATAGTATTTGCCTTTAAGCCTTTAGGAGAAAGATTTATGTAAGTAAAGGCATTCATATGCTGTTTTTGTCCTCATGTAGGTCAGCCACACAAAAGACCAGAGGGTCGGAGCAGAACGGGTGGTGTAGGACACAGGGTATAGGGCGGTGCCTGTCAGACAAAAACAGCTCTGCAACCAAGTACAAGTTCAGTACAGGCGACCACCTCTCACACAGACACTGGATAAGGGTGGGGGAGGACTTTATTTTTTCGTATACTGAATGAATGCCTTCCACAGCTGTATTCCTATTGTAAAATCAAGGCTCTTTTTGTGTTGGACTCCTAAATGACACATCATTGCCTACACACCAGAACTCTGGTCCAGAATAGTGCACTATATAGGGAATAGGGTGCCATCTGGAAAAAAAAGCCATTCAAAAGTTATCACCTTGTGAGACTTTGGCTCTTCACCAGCATTTGATTTCGGCAGATGACAAGTAAATTTATATGAATGTATGCAGTCACTACTACATAAGAGTTTCTACTGACCAAAATGTTGATTAAGATGTGAAGGTTTATGTTAGACTTTTCATACTACAATAGTTTTACATAAACAACTTGCTAGACAATGTGTGATGAGTTAGCTTTTTATAGTGTAAACAAGTGAAAATGTAAATTGATCCTTGGACAATGAAAAAACAAATGCTCAATAACACATGCTGGAACAATGTGTTTCATGAGCTGATTGGCATGACAAAAACACATTTCACAAGAACAGAAAATGTGTTTCATCAGACCAACACCAAAGGAAACCATCATGTGAAAGTAAGGACTCATTTTTCAAGAACGTTTTGGTATGTTTTTTAATAAATTAACGTTCATTCAAAATACAGTGCCAATGTAACATGATGCAGCAAACATGCTAGTAAGGTTTGTCATGAAGCACCTGTGCTCATGTATGTAAGGTAGGAATCAGGAAGCAGCTCCGTCCTTGCCTCTTACCCAACCATCCCTCCCAAACCACCCTCCGTTAGTTCTCCACTACTGTTAGTGGTTGCCGGGACAATTCCATGGCAACAGCCCTAGGCCAGCCCTCCTTCCTTCTCAGACCCAATCAGCAGCAAGATTCCTCAATATTTCACTCAAGAAAATGTAATCTGATAGGAGAGAAAAAGATACCAATGTACAATCACACTACAGTAATGTCTGATGATATTAAATTAAAAAAGACACTAATACAAAATAGAACCTGGTTATTTTACCCACACTAAAACAGTTCATCTTTTTTGAACATATGAAAAATATACATTTTTTTTATATTTATACATATTTCAGCAGCTTGGAAATAAAAATGAATGAGACCAAAAATCTATGGTTGAGTACTGAGAGAGGTGGTGTGTTGTTGAAGAAATCCCGCACTTGTATAAAAAACAATAATAAACCATTGAAATCAAAAGAGGAGAGAGTGCAGGCGTTGATCCTCCTGTCACTCTGCTGAATGTAGGCTGGTTAGGGGGATCCCTGTTCTGTAAACTGCCCACCGGATGCCTGGAAGACCAAAATCACTCCCCATTTCCTACATCAAGCCCTTATGACCAGAGGGCCTTGGGAAAGCTCAACGGGTGTACACTGGCCCTACTGACCCTGGACAAAAGCAGTGGACTGTGTGGGGAATGGGAACATTTTGAAGTGCAGCCTAAACAGGATAAAAGGCTGCTAGTGTGACTAGAGGGGAGAGGTCAAGCGTCATGTCTGGAAACAGAGAGGTAAAGAGGAGGGGAGGCAAGTGGCCGGGCATGCAGTTACTGCCTGGTAGCCCTGCTCTGCCGTACCCCTGCATTCCCACCCCTAGCGGAGCTGCACCTGACACGGCGCTCCCACCTGGATCTTTCTGTTTAGGGCTGCGATCTGAATAAGACCATTTGCACAAATGGGTACACTGTTTTTGCAGCCTGATGGCCCCTGGCTAAAGTAGCGCACGGTGTTGCGAGAATTATTTAATGTAGGATGCAGCCCGGTTTCCGCTGGGATAGAAGGATGTGGGTTAAGCCCAGAACAGTGGTGTGAGAACGGAAGGAGCAGTGAAAACCAGGGGATAGGAGGATTTTGGTACAGTTGCCATCATTATTCCAAGGAGGTTTTCACCAGTAAGTGCATCATCATCATCATCTTAATCACAAATCATCTGACTTTCATTATCACATTGTAGTAACAATATAACAGAAGTGTAATAATACTTAGAAGTTGCAACTGACAAAATAAGAAAAAGACAACCAAAAGAAAGTTAGTTTTTTTCCCCCTCAGATTACTAACATACATGTTGAATGTTGGAGACATTGTAATGTCTGTTCATCAGCAACAGCCAGTCAGGCAGAACAGCGTGGAGATGTAGCAAGCTGTGTTGTTCTCAGGTCCTCCTGGAACAAATACATGGATGAAACTGGCCAGTAATGTCGTACAAGAGTTCTCCTCCCGTTTACAGGTCCATCCCTTCACAAGTCTCATCCAGAGTTCAGAGGTTAATTCGGCAGACTCCGTCTCAGGGCGTTGGGGGAGTTGGGTCAGAGGAAGGTGACGGGGTGAGAGCTATATTGGAGGGAGCGAGTTCATCTCCCCGTCCACATCGAACTCCTCGGGCCCGTCTGGGGAGAACAAGTATGTGGGTGGTTTCCACGGAGACTCCTCCAGACAGGAGGGGTACAGCTTCCCCACGGCGCAGCGGAAGTCCTTCCCCATGTCCCAGAGCACCCGCTCCGACACTGGCTGCCTCAGGTACCAGCGGTCCAGCTCCAGGTCATACTGGTAGATTGCGTACTTGGCCCGCTCGTTCATGTGGGTCTCGCGCATGAAGATACAGAGGGAGCCTAAGAGCACCACGGCCCGCACACAGGGGTCAGAGTAGCGCTTGGCGGGGATGTTGGCGGCCAGGCGCCACTCGTTCTTGCTGACGTCGTAGATCTCCACGGTGACGGAGGAGCCGTCGATAGTGCTGGTGGGCATGCGGATGCCGGAGTTGGAGACCACGTGGAGACCGCCAATGTAGAATATCAGGTCACCAAAGGCGGCGGCGGAGGCAAAGCAGCGGCTCGTCTTCCTCATGGCCATCTCCACCCAGGTATCGGCACGGGGGAAGTAGCAGTACATGAGGTCATGGGTCATCACATAGATGCAGTCGTGAGCCGCCACCGACGTGGTCCAGTTCCAGGCACACGGGAGAGGTGACGTCATGGACCACTCGTCCTTCTCACAGTCATAGCGCTCCACTGTGCGTTTGTTCAGTTCACCACCAACGTTGTCCCCGCCAATGGCATAGATGTAGCCCTCGCAGTAGACCAAGGATGGCTTGATGCGGGCACACATCATTGGGGTCTTGGGCACCCAAGCATTTTGTTGGGCATCGAACCAGAAGAAGCTATCCACCGACCGAAACACCGTCTGCAGCTTGCTGCCGCTCTTCCCGTGGTTGGCAATCGAGTTCTTCAGCGAGATCTGCCCACCGGCGATGAAGACATCATTGTCAGGGGTGACGAGCGTTCCCACCTTCTGGAGGTCACCAGGTGGGTTGCTGAGCTTGTAGACCTTCTCGGCCTGCGGGCTGTAGCATACTACCGTGTGGTTGGGACCTGCCAGCACCTGGCCCAGGTCAGCGGGAGACTCTGATGTGGCCTCCATGAAGATGAGCATCTCCTCCTTGGTCATGCCCAGACGGGGCTTGAAAAACTTGGGCATGGACTTGTACAGGCCCTGCACCACAACGGACTTATCGTTGGGCGGCAGGCCCTGGAACCAGGCGCGCTGCGTCACTTCTGACAGGGCGTCGATGCGGATTTGACTCAGCACTGAGGACAGGTACTGAGAGCGGGCCTCCATGTTGTACTCCAGCCACAGCATGGCCGCCTCCCTCACAGTCTCCTCCTAGCAAAGGAGAACCAAGGAGAGACACAGACAAGTGAGAATATAACTCTGCATTAAGGGCGACACAGGTTAACTGTTGATTACTGGTGGCTGTCTGACCGTGCTCTCAATCTCCAGCTCCCAGTCATGTCATGAAAATAAGAACCCCCCCACACACACAAAAATAATATTTAATCTATATATCTCTGAGAGCTTCCGTCCTGTAACGTTGTTCATTCCAACCCCAATTCAGCTTATCAGCCAGCTGACAACGCTCCTGAGTCCAATAGTGTTGAGTGAAAACATACAGGACATCAGCTCTCCAGAAGCAGGTTTGGAGATCATGGTTGTAAATGTAATAGTCCTCAAAATGCTGACGTTATTTGAAGCAAGTATTGCGGACAGTTGGCTGTCAACATCATCGACCTAGCCCCTTGATTATAGTTGATTCACCAATACTAGAAAATACACAATACAATATATTCCAACAGGTAAAGAAATGGGGTCCACAAGTAGCTGAAGGACATTAGGTGCACATACCTTCTCCACATTCAGATTATCACTGCTCAGTACGTCCACCAGAAGGTCATGGGACAGCTGCAGAAAGGCTTCCTGGCGGTACACTACAGGGAACTTGTGCTCTACCATGCGCTTGGCACTCTGCTTCAGCTCCACACAGGAGAACAGGTCCCCAATGCTCAGCATACGGACACAGTTGTCTGCATGGATCTTCTTCACCAGGTAGTCCTTGCACTGCAGCAGCACATCCTCCACCTGCACAGGACATGACCCAATCAAGACATCAGCTTTGTGATGATGCACAACAGACATTCTCTTTCTACCTTAAGGTGATGAAGCCTAACTGCAGAGGCACCAGCCAGGATACAAAACAGGGAATTAAATTGCATTGGACCACAAAAGCACTTCAGTAATTGCCCAAGGGTTGTCTATCAGTAAACCACTGCCTCCAGTGTGCATGTGTACTGCTGCAGCGTGGGTTTGAAACCAGCCCACTGGATTTCTCTCTAGGTTTGCACACTTCTAATAAAGCATGAGGCATGTTGTTTCTGGTCCTACCTGTAGGAAGCAGGCGGTCTCATAGAGCGGCTCCACGGTACTGTCGTTGATAGCCAGGTTACCGGTGTAGGCGTATGTTATGATGATCTGCAGAGTGGCCGCGTCCACGTTCCTCAGGTGGACGTGTGTCTGCTTGCTCTCACTCAGGCCACTCATAAACATTGCCCTGTAAAAAGAAAGCGATGACACCATCCACTAAAATAATTGTCCATCACCCATTTTACAATGGCAAATGACTAAATCAGTTTTCTATGGGCCACATTTGACCCTTGACATCTGAGATTGTGACCGCAAAGTTGTGTATTTAACACACAGCAGTTTTGCTTCTCTAAGTTTAAATACACAGGCACCTCACCTGCACACAAGGAGTCGCACAAGAGCAACATGACAAGATCATTATGTCCGACTACTTACCCAGGGCATCACAGTACCAATTTGAGCTGCCTCCAGCAGAGGCCCGGGCATAGTTGGAATGCCGTGACCAGGATACGAACCCCGGCCAACATGATGCAGTTGTGCTCCGAGGCAGTGACATTCCTCTTTGCCTCAGACAGCAGATTATTAAATCTCTGTCAATCTGCCCGCTTTCCCTACTGGATTTCATAACCAGTTTCACATGTTGAAAGTTCCCTGTTCTGAAAATATGTCTATGTTCAAAATGTGACTAATAAAAAATATGATTTGGCATCTGAAGGGCAGCTTTATGCCTTGATAAGTACATAGCAGCAGCAATCAGCATATTCATGACAGTCCACAACCCTCTGTGATGCTTTTGGCTGGACAACACCAGCACGATTTCTACAAAAATAAAAATAAATCACAGATTGCATCTTTAATTCCTTTTGCCACAATACTATGTGACTGTGTAAATGAGTTTGATTGAATATCCCAGTCCCAGGTATCACTGCAGCATGTCAATGTTACTGACTACTCTTAACATCTAATAACTTTTCAGTCACATTTGAGAATTTCTTTACAGTCAAGATTCAAGTTGCAGACATCCCGGTAACTTACTAATAGCATAAACAACATATCATTGAAATCAAAACTTCCCCCCCTATCACAGTCAACGAGCAGTTTCCAACATGTTGTGTGACACAGCTTGCAAAAATGTTATCTACTAAAACTGTAACAGTCATTGGTTTTTCATGACAGCAAATGTTAATTTTGTCTTTGAGATTATTATATATAATCATTATATATATATATATATATATATATATATGTAGGGCTGCAACTAACGATTATTTGGATAATCGATTAATCGGTTGATTATTTCTTCGATTAATCGATGAATCGGATAAACAGACTAACAAATATTTCCATAACTTTCTTTTAAAAAATGTATTACAAATTGACAATTTTAACACAACGGATGTGCAAAAGATATGCTCATTTCTTTAGTAAGGTGCAAAATATGAAA